>JAODAL010000974.1:0-258338 GCA_025379985.1 Phyllomedusa bahiana
CGTTCTGCGTATTCCGAGGAAGACAATGCCCGGCAAATGCCATGATCAGAATCGGGCCCAGTTTTCGCACCATACATACTGCTCCGCTCTTATCCATAGAAAGACAACACACGTCACTTCCGTCCCGCCGCCGGAACTAAACTGCACATATCTGGAGGGCCGACACCGTCCTCCATGCAGAGTTTAAACTGGCGCACATTCAATCTCACAGCCCGCCAACCACAGCAAAGCAGCCCACAACGGGCGCGCTCCCTCATTCACCTTGACTATCTTATTGAACGGAAGCATTTCCCTAACTATAAAATTATGCTCTAAAATTATCTTAGAGTGCTATTGTAGTGACAGATGTCTAAAGTGTAACATGGCCGTTTAATTCAGTGCCAAATAGTTCGGGGTAACAATCATTGTCTCAGCTGACATAAATTATCAGACTGTAAGTCCTGATAAACTCCCCTGAGACGGGATGGAGAATAAAGTATGACTGTATCATTTAGGTATTAAGTGGGTCGTAAATGGTGTTTAGGATGAAAAAATTTTAGATAATCTAGTAAAAGTTACCGCTCCCTTTTTGCCATCACAGTGAGGAGGAGCTGGGGCCCACTGGGTACAGACATGGGTAAATTCAATGATGACTGGAGGAGATGAAGTTGCAGCTTTCTGTGACCACAAGTCACCCACACAGCATTGCTCCATAAGTAAGACTTAAAGGGGTTGTCTCACTACATTGATTCATCTCACCTCAGTCCTGTTTTCTTGGTTTGATTTATGAATCAGGGGCGGTTTACTTGGCTTCCCACTAGGCATGCAGTAGAAGCCAGTACTGGTAGTTACAGTCAACCACTGGCAGGCAGCCTATCAGGATCCATTTTGCTTTCACAAGACCCAGTGGATCAAAAGCGAACTGAGGATTTGTTACATCTAATAGAAGGCGCTTGAGATTCTCAGCTTCTTTCCCATAATGCCATGTGATAAATGCAGATGCTTATAAAAGGCTCCCCAGCACCATTCCCACACTACACACACCAATAGGTGCTCTCCGATCGCCTCAAGGTAGCTAAGTTCCCCTTTCTAGACCACACAAAGTCCTACCCCCACAGCCCGCCCGTATCGCTTCAGCAACTAGTGCAGAGGTACAATCTCCCCAACCAGCTGTATATCAGCAGAACGATACATGGCTTGGCTAATAACCATTTTGCTTTCATAAGACCCAGTGGGTCAAAAGCGATTTGAGGATGTTTACATCTAATAGAGAGCGCTTAGATCTTCATCATCTCCTTTCCCATAATGCCATAGTGGGATATTCAGGAAAAGATCAAACAAGGTCTGTAGGCTATAGCGACCTGCGGAGCTGCTGCACATGGTGGTTTAAACCTCACGTAGGGAAAATTATGTTATCATATCTATGGATTTAAGTTTAGGATAGTGGGCTTTTATACGTTTTGTCCGATTAATCCCAGACAATATTTAGTGATTCCATCCCAGCGCACTTTTCATTACATATACAGCATTGGCATTTTAATGGTGCATATTCAGCTATTTATACATTCTCTATGGTTAAATCTTTTCATCTCCTACCACTTATTAAATTATTTTCAGCCCATGGTTGTGTTCATATTTTCGTTTTGATAGTATTGTGGTCTTTTTGTCCTCAATCCGGCAGCTGCGCTTTCCATGTAGACCAGTGGAACCGCAAGTCGCGTCCACCATTAGCCGTGGTGACGCATTTTGCGTCCACTTTTCATCACTTCCGCTTCCAGTTCTCGCATCCATGCCTGGAAGACGACAGGTCTCTCTGTGTCGGACTGGATTTTCATGGCCGGGTGGAACCATTTTGCGTTCCACCTATACCGCTTACCGCTGCGAAGTTATGACTTTTCCTGTTCTCTGGTCCTCACATGAGCGCGACGCTCCATGGTTTCAGTAAGAGTAACTTTCTTCAGGTTACTCACTTTTAGCAATTCTCATTGATTTTAGACACAATTTTAAGGCTGATGTTACTAACGCACTGTGCTACGACTAAGGGCTGTTGCTACCCCGAAACATTATCAGCTGTGTGCTTACCATTGTCCTCCACTGATTTATGCCTGCCTTTGCATGCTGCTGTTGTTTCTTTATGCCATTTTGTACTGGCAGTTTTTTGAATAAAGTTCCTCCTTTTTCATTGGCCCGGTGCTGATCTTTTGGACTTTCTTCTTATTGGTAATAATGTACAGGTACAACATTTTTAATACCTTTATATTGAAAAAAAAATATTTCCTAGTATATACACATCAGAAAAAAATATGTAGTGGACAACCCATTTAAGCAAAGTTTTTACTTCATGCTAAAGAAAAAAAGAAACGACTTACAGACTATCAGCACGAGTGGTGTGACAAGCCAAGTAGATAATATTTGACAGGAATGTCCGAAGCAGCATAGTAGCATAAGGAGAGTGAATTTCTTCTGGATCAGAGTGATCTGTTGGATACAAAACATTTACCATTTAAGTACATTAATAGCAGTGGCTAATAATAATCTGTAAAGTTCTAAATGGCAGACAACTGATTTGGGGAGATTCATTTCATATGGTTTCTAGTAAGGTTCCACTCATACTACGTTTGGTGCCGATATCTATTATGATACCTTGAAAAACGTATCCAGATGTGTAGCATGGTGGGTGGAGGGCACACATTGTCTCTTTTAGAATTAATTTGCTGTATTTTATGTTCGCATATGCTTTATGTGGTCGATCATATTTTGTATCTGGACTTAAAGGACATATGGGTGTAGAAAGCAATCACTATGTGTGTTAGAGGGTGTGTTACACCATTAGAGGGTGTGTTACACCCCTAGAAGGTATGTTACACCATTAGAGGGTATGCTACACCATTAGAGGGTGTGTTACTGTGCAATACTCTCAGGGTGAGTTCACACGGCCTCTTTAGGTCATATAACGGGGCGTACAGTATGCGCCGTTATACGCTGGGTGTTTTAGAAGAGGTGCTGACCAGCACATATTTCTAAAATGCTCTGTGCCAGTTCCCATACACATTCACTTTCCACAGCATTTAAGCGCCAGGAAGAAGTGACATGCCACTTCTTCCTCCCGGCACGTAAAACACATCGGGAAAAATGACAGGTAATCATAGCTCTCAATGAGAGGTATGAATTACCGTATTTTCAGGCTGTATTTCGGCCGTATTTCAGCGCAATTACGCGCCAAAATACACCTCGCAAAGACGCTGTGTGAACATACCCATAAGTTATGTTCACACGGTGTATTATGTACGCTGCATACTGGCTTTGCCAGAAATGTGTTTGTTGGCATGTTGAAATGACATGTAATTTCAACACAAAAACTATATGCGATAGGCAGATTTCTGCTTCCCACAAATGCGCCTGAAAGAACTGACTTGTCAAGTATTTTTAGGCACGCAAAAAAATACGTGGTTAAAATACACGTCGTGTTATTGATGCATATTTTACATTGCAGTCTATGAGAATTGTATTGTACATTGTTTTGGGTATTTCGGCACATATTTTGCCAAAATATGCAGTGTGAATATATCTTTACTTTTCCTTTAGGATCCTTTTCAGATTTTTCTTCTTTTAGCTAAAATCCTACCCCAAAATCACTTTAAATTATTTTTCACAGGCTATCTTTTCTCCCTCTATCATGTCCTGCACAAGGGCAGCATAAATCAACAGATTTGCTTTAAAAAAATCCCTTTAATTAAAATATTCCTATTTTTATTTAAAAAATGGCCCCTTTTAATTTCCCTGCAGAATACGATCCATTTCAAAAAGGTTTTGGGTTTAATGTGAAACTTGCAGTTTTTTAAAATTCCAAACTGTAATTTTGGGGGAAGGGCATAACAAAGCAGTTCTCATTGCCCAGGCTGCTGTAGAACTTGTATGTCTTTCGTAGCATTGTGAGGTTCCGGAGGACACCATATTCCACCTGAGTATCACAAATTCATAAAAACAGTTCACCTTCTTGTCTGCATACAGATCTACAGCATTTGATAAACCCACTACCAAATTCTCTAATGTCAGACGATAGGAGTGTTTAAAAGTTTTGCAAGACGCCAGAAAACACGCAAACTTACATAGTTTGAAGAGATATTTATAGCAAAAAAACCTCGGATAGTGCCATCAAAATTTTTGAAGAAAAGGGGAATATTCATTATATACGAGAAACAAATTACATAAAAATGGCAATGGAGAAAACAAATTTCTTGATTTTTCTTTGCATCAAGCTGCTACAGACTATGGGGATAAAGATTGTCACTTATGAGGACCCACCAGACCGCACATTATATAAACTGACTGCAGCTCATTAAAGAGGTTGTTCACCTATTTTTTATTTTATTTTTTCTGTAGTGAGCATTTAAAATAAAAAAAATATATACTCTACCTCTCCCCTTACCACGACCTGATGTCACCAACCGTGCGGGGAGAAACTGACATGCACATTATCCAGGCGCAATACGCGCCGTGGATAATGGAAGTCTATGAGGCCGGCGGGCCGCGCCCCCGCCCCTTATTCAAGCCGGAATTGCGAGCGCAATCCGGCTCGCAATTCCATCTTGAACAAGCCGTGTGAACGGCCCTTAAATGTTCCTGTCCGAAAGAAGACCCTCAGCATGTGAGGACGCCACATGGAGGTGAAGGGAGAGAGGTGAAGGGAGAGAGAAGTATAAGTTTTTTACTTTCTTTTACATGGGCTCTACTATGGTAATAAAAAAAAAAAAAAAATGAGAAGGACAACCCCTTTAATTTCAATGGGAACCGTGAAATGTTGCTTTTCCCTTGTGGAGGAGCTGCAGAGAAATATAACACATGGATTTGGTTTAGCATACAGATTTCAAATGATCAATTGGATCCCAGATGTGAGTCTGGTGGTAATCTGCTGATTGTATGTTCACACGGGGTTTTTGGATCCGATTTTGGATCCGTGTTGGATTCGTAAATCTGATCCAAAAACGCAGCGTCAAAACGGATCCAACACGTATCCAACACGCAGCTCCATGTTTAGATACGTGTTGGATGCAGCAGGATCGCACCCTATAGTTTATTATAGGGTTCCTGTTGCGTCTTTCGGACCAAGAATTGACATGTCAAAGACGGATCCGAAAGACGCAGTGAGACGCACATCAGCGATCACTCGTCTGAACGCCGATGCGTGTTTCTAATAAAAAGCAATGTAAAATTACACTGCTATTTATTAGATGCGTGTTTGGGTCCGACAGACGGATCCAAACACGTTTCGAAAAGCGTATGTAAACATGGAGTAAACACGTCGTGTGAACATACCCTAAAAATTCTAAGACTTGCTGATGTCTGATTAAGAGCCAATTTATTAGATTTTCTGGAGCTACATCACAAAAACTAGCTGGACGAAAGCTGGTGATGGAAAGTGTTCTCCTCCTGAATGTAAGGGTATGTTCACACGGCGTTTTTTGACGTGTATTTTGGCGCGTAATTTGCACTGAAATACGCGCCACAATACACTTCAAACAATGGTCAGAGCGCTGCTCAGTGTTTCTTATGTGAAGTATGCGCCGTCAGTCACACAATGCGTATTTTACAAGCATAATCGCTTTTACCCGCATAAATGAAAGTGCCTTGTCAATTCTTGAGGCATTTACAGTAGAAGCCCCATATAAACAACAATGGAGCGTATTTTTGTTGTGTTAACAATTGTTCTAAATACGCTTAAACAGGCGTTTTTTGAAGCAGATTTGAAAGCGTATTTTGAAGCCTAAATTTACAATTTAAAACGTGTTGTGTGAACATACCATAAAGCACTTGAAATTTCAGATTAATGTCCTTACTTAAAGTGCTTGCTGTCTAATCACTGTGGGGCTATACTTCTTTCTCCAAAAATCTCCAGTTTATGACATATCCCAAAATGATCTAATGTTACTGCAATTGTATAATTTAGTTCTCACATTAATAGAGAAGTTTAGGAAAATGTTCTGCTTATGGATGCCTTTCTGTATAAGAGTAAAGTTCTAATAAGTTCACATGAATGGCATGGTCACAGACATTTCTGCCACAAATCACAAATCGACTGCAAATGAAATTCCATTCAGTTGTGGTAGATTTGTTGCAGAAATTTCTGTGATTGCTCCATTCATGCGACTAGCACCTGCTGCAGAAATAACCCTATTCAGGTGTATATAATGGATTTTTCAGTCTCAAACATTTCTGCAATGAATCTACAACGTGTGAACATCCCCTAACACTTACCTGTTTCTGTTCTTCAAATCGCTCATTCTCTGGTAAGTCGTTCAACAGTGATGCTATATCAAGTTCAATATAGGACCCCGATAAACTGGGAATACCGGAATTCAAACTGGATCTTTCTGCCAAACATACACATGTATTAAAAAACACATCAGTAACATACTGTTAAACCAGATTTTTTTTAATTGTGCAAATAAAACGTATTTGATTTTAACCCCATGAAGGGAATGTGTAATCAAAAAATTACTTATTGTTTAACTCAAGTTTTTATGTTAAACAAATTTTTTAAGAATTTTTAGTTAGGTTTTTTTTTTTTATTGTCCATATAAATTTCAATATTTTTTTAAAAAAATTAAAGTCTGTTATAACACCATGTCTGAAGAAGGGAGCTAGTACTCCCGAAAGCTTACCATCAAATATACTCAGTTAGCCTCTAAAAGGTATGGCCCTGATTTCTTCACTCTTCTGATATAAAGAGTATAAGAGGAAACTGCACACACAGTTCCTTCATATACCAGCAATGAAGACTTTACATTTGTATTAGGGAAATGACTGGTGATGTAACAGTGACGCATTTTTCATGCTAGTTAGAATAAGGAAAGTTCCCCATTGATTAGTCCATGTGGGCAGCATTATTATTGCTGATGTTACCCAATACCGTTATCCCGAAACCTGCCCTCATGCAGTCTCCTGTTCTCACAAGACCTCCTTCTCTGCTCTTCTTTTGTCTGCTTCCTTGCCTCCAATATTTCTCCCCTTTATCCCCCACACTCTGGAACTCACTATCCCAACACATCAGACTCTCCTCCACTTTTGAAATCTTCAAAAGTGACCTGAAAACCCATCTCTTCAGATTAGCCTAGAATAAAATAACCCTCCTGACACTACACCACCCCACAAACATGTCCGTCCCTTATCTTTTTTCCCCTCCATTGTAGGTTGTAAGTCCTCGCGGGCAGAGCTCTCCTTCCCTGTTTCTGTAATAGTTTGTTAGTTATTTAGTGATATTATTGCATTTATTTTGGTCCTATCTTGTGTATCCCAAACCTTTTTTGATTGTACAGCACCCTGGAATTAATGGCACTTTAAAACAAATAGTAATAAAACTTCTCCCATTTAGTAGTATGATACATAATCTATCATTTTGGAGGTAGCATGTTTTTTTTAATGTGTCCCAACCCCTTTTCCATTTACAGGGAAAAAAAGTTGTGTTCAGTCAGCTAGCAGGAACCATCAGAGCGAGGATGCATGGCCAATCCCAGAGGTCACAGGCATATATCCAAAAAAGTAGTTGTGGTCAGCACCAAAACAATAAAAGTCAATATTTTATTTCAAGTTAATTTAAAAAAGGAACATGGTGGTCAGAGCACACTGACGTGTTTCGGGTAATGTTACACTTAGTCATAGCATGTTATCTTCTAAAAACACAAATTAACTCCTTCAACATCACAAATAGAGCCTAAAGAAACAAACCCACACCCAGCACAATACATAAATATCAATAGATATACAATAAATCATTCCTTAAATTCATGCCTTTAGGGAATCTTGTACAAAGTCCCCAAATCCAAAACGCCTCCCTATGTAAAAGTAATTTTTTTCTATTGCTTCCTCTCTAGGGTGCACGGACACTTTCAATTCCTTAACATTCAAAAGAGGTAAGATTGCCCCCATGTACTGAGGAAAAATGCTTAGAGGCTCCTGATGAATTAAAGGGGTTTGGCCACAAAGTGAATTCCTTACCTCTTATCTGCTCATGGGAGAATATAAACAAAGCATGCTGAGTCATGAACGGCTGCAGGGGTGAGAGGGAGGAGGGTGAGCAGTGAGCGTCTCTAAAGTTTACTCAAATAATAACATTACAACAGTGGATTCTCTATACAGCAGATAGACTCATACACTGCACTTTCTCCCCAGCCCCTTGCAAGCTCCTTCATGTTCCCTGTCATCAGATAAGAAGTGCAAACACGCAAGCGAGGCCAGATCAGCTCCTGTCACTGTCTTGGTCGTGTCTAATGTAAACTGTCAGGAAACTAAGGGGGACTGAGCAATGCTGTAGCTCTCACAGGCTTCACTTTTTGTAATCGCATATATTTAGAAAAGTGATTAAATACCCATTTTGGAGGATCCCACGTCAACATTACATCGTGGCAAAACCCCTTTAACATCAGCATCAGCAGCATGTTCGTAAATATGTCTTTTTCGGTTCCATTTACCTACCTCCACAAATAGGACTCTGGGTTCGAATTCCACTCAGATCTGGTGTATTCACTCTGTCATACTTAAAATTTGGGTATCAGCAATCTGATCTTCCACAAATCACCAATATAAATCCTTCCATTTTTAAGAATGAATTTCCCCTAATAACAAAAAAGGTATATAAAGAATAATGTAAAGCAGTACACAGCAATATGTACTTTGTGCATAAATATGGAGGAGTATGGGAAGGTGACAATGCCTCATGATGTATGTATGACTGGCTAGGATCTCAAAAGAGGAGGGATCTGATTTCCATGAAGATTAGCAGCATGTAACAGACTATCCTACTGTAAAGTAGACAGCGCTCAAATAAACCTATGCAGTTGTCAAGCAATCGGTGACTGAGCCAGCAGGTGACTTCTGCATCTCTCTAGGGTCCTATGGAGAGTGCACTACACAAAACAACTACTGACTAAAAAATTACTTTTATTAAATATTAATAAAATATTAGAGGAAGCCAACGCGAAACGCGTGTTGGGACTGTGTTCATACACGGCAGCCATTACAGGTATATGAGATTGGGTATGACTGTTCATGGTTTCTATGGGTTAATAGTTTAACATATGTGTTTGGGGATTTGTATCACTTGATTTAGATTACCTTATTACAATTACCCCATACTATTGAATGTGGTTTGATAAGTGGATATCATGAACAGTCTCAATACAATATTACGTTTTGGTTCACTTGAATGAAATCTGCACCCATCCATATCTGCTTCTGTGTAACCCTGCTCAGTTACTAATTGGTGTGTTTTTAAATATTTTCACTTTTTATTTAATAAAAGTAATTCTTTTTAGTCAGTAGTTTTGTGAAGTGATTTCGGATCGTTATACTGACCTAATTATTGAGAAATTGTGGTATATCCTATAGAGAGTGGCAGCATCACTCTCTACAATGCAGGGGCGCTCATGAGGTTTATTAACCATGATCCTCCAGCTCTACTGCACCCTGTACATCTACAAACATAATGGGCACGAGTCACTGAAGATTGTGAATAATTTCTTTGATTGGGCTCATTCGCTATTCTAGCCTAATTCATGTTGCAGTCACCTGACTGCTATCACAATAAAACAGCTAATACCCCATTGTGACGAGCTCACTTACCATTCCATGCTTCTTGTTGTTCTCCCATTGTCCATCGTACATCGCTCCATTAGCATAGTAATACTGGCCTGGTCCATGACGTGCTCCTTTGACAAAGTTCCCAGTGTATTCATTTCTAAGGGAGTACTGTGACCCGGCTACTCTTTTTAGGAACCAAGTGTGAGTGCCAAGACCATTCTGTAAAAAGGAAAAGCTGCTATGAAATGACCAATGTGATTCATATAGCAATTTTCATTATCTCTTATGTCCACTATACACATGACTGTACTGTGGTTACAATGCAACTCCATCCACTTTCCATGACATTGCAGAGTTTGTCTATTAATAGAATTACTAAAAAAGAAATCAGGTCTATCATGAAAACTTTAAAACCAAACAAATCCCCAACTCGGATGGTCTCAATGAATAATTCTTATAGACAATATGGTGCTATGCTTGCTCCATTCCCAGTCTCTTTGCTCAGTCATGTACTACCAGCCCTAGGTTGAGAGAAATGTTGAAAGCCAGGGAAATCTACAGACACAGCATCGAATTTCTGTTCACTTTTCCTACTAAGTGCAAAATTATTTGCTTCTATCATTGTTTCCAATTCTTCCCCAGTTGGTCTCAAATGACCAAGTGGGGGTTTACAAAGGGCAGACAGACCTCCGACAGCACCCACACATTTATGATTATAATAACTACTGCACAAAGGAAACAAATCCCTTCTCCACTTCTTACACTGGATACAGAGAAGGCGTTCAATAGGGTACACTGTGGTATATGAAACTGGTATTGCAGAAGTTTGGTTTTGAGGGTAACTTTCTCCAAGCAATCCTGGCCCTTCATTCCCATGCTGTGGCTCAGGTATATACCTCAGGAGCCTTGTCTTGTCCTTTTTCTATAACTAATAGTACACATCAGGAATGCCCTCTATTTCTGATCATTTTTAATTTGGTTATGAAGCCCTTTTGCCGAAACTATCAGACCCTTTCTGTCTATAAAAGGTGTTGTAATTGGTGGGAAAGAACATAAAATTGATCTGTTTGCAGATGGTATTATTTTAGCTGTATCATAACCAGAGACCTCCCTGGTTCTTCTATTCAAGATACATATACAGTTTGGCCATATCTCATACTATAAGGTAAATACCACTTTATCTCTCATTTTAAATATGCGCAGCCTACCAGGGACTTGTGATAGACTAGAAGCATCTCTTCACTTTCTTAGAGCTTCCTTCGTTGGGCGTCACGTTCACCTATCCCTGATCTAAATTACAACCTATTAACTTTATTGTCCTCTTCCGAACGATCTGCACATCACTGTCTACTCCAAACCACTATCTCTTGGGTGGATCGCATTGCTACAGGTAAAATGTTGTGTCTACATATTACTTCCAAAATTTTTCAGTTCGTTTTCAACAGTCTCATTTGCAAATCCTTCAGAAGAAATAAATGGATTTCATCTGGCGAAACAAAAAAGAGTGACAAGTAAGAAGCTTTTGCTTCTGTAGACAGAGGAGGTCTGTGGTACCCATGTGTATTGTCACAGTAAAACACATCCATTCTAGAACTAGCTAGACACTTGTGGCTCTTTAATGACTAAAAGCAATGGGAGAGAACAAAGGTACATAGGAATTTGTGAAAAATGCATGTCTGCTGATGATATATGAAAATTTGGGGTTCTTAGTTCACAGTTTTGATCAAAAATGTTTAAGCTCACCTCCCAAACGTCAAGAAAACCCCAGTTAAGGTGAGTCTGGTAAATCTTACCTCTCTAGGTGTCCATTCAGACCTCCATATTCCAGGGAGTGAAAGGACCAACTACCAAACTCATTGCTCTATTTTAAAAGACTGGGAAGGTGGGTGTTGTGCAAAAGGCCAAAAGGCAGCCACGCCTCATACATACTAAAAAGACAACAGTTGACTCTGCACAAAAACTTTTTTGAAAAACGACCATAGGTGCATGGTGGTGCTGCAACAATCTATACATACTCCAAGTGCCAGCAGCACACTATTAGTTAAAGAACAAAGGTACATAGGAATTTGGGGTTCTTAGTTCACAGTCTTTTAAAATAGAGCAGTGAGTTTGGTAGTTGGTCCTTTCAATCCCTGGAATATGGAGGTCTGAATGGACACCTAGAGGTAAGATTTAGTGCTAGGACTCACCTAAACTGGGGTCTCCTTGACGTTTGGGAGGTGAGCTTAAACATTTTTGATCAAAACTGTGAACTAAGAACCCCAAATTTTCATATATCATTAGCAGACATGCATTTTTTCACAAATTCATATGTAACTTTGTTTTTTTTAACTAATAGTGTGCTGCGGGCACTTGGAGTATGTAAAAGCAATGGGAGGGCATGGGATTAGATGCTGTAGGACAAGTTACCCTGTTATCCTCCCTATGTTTCCCCTCCCTACAAGTTACCCTGTTATCCTCCCTATGGTTCCCCTCCATAATCACCCATCCCCTTCCTACAGTATTACCAGGGGCATAGCTATAGGGGGTGCAGAGGTAGCGGTCGCTATCGGGCCCTGGAGCCTCAGGGGGCCCAAAGACTCCTCTACCGCATAAGAGGATACAAGTATTATAAATGACACATGGTAGATGGGGGCCCTTTAAATTACACCTCTGAGCATAACCTAAAGTTGACACACAATTAGCAGTTTGGGAAGACTTGCTGGGAAAACAATGCAATAACTCCAATTAGACTAAAAGATTTGCCTCCTTCGTATACTTCAACAAGGCATCCCGAACTTAGATCTTCACTCACGGGTAGAATGCGGCATTTCTCAGTTAAGAGATATCCTCTAAGAAGAGTCTTTGATCCCGTTTGATTGTATTGCAAGCTGCTTTGGAATTTCTCATAGAGATCTTTATAACCCCTTCCTGACAGCCGGTCATAATTATATAGCTCTTTGTTTTTTCCCCTCCACCTTCCAAGAGCTACAACTTTTTTATATTTACATCTACATAGACATTTGAGGGCTTTTATTTTGAGGAACAAGATGTACTTTTTAATGGTGTCATTGACTATATCATGAAACATAATGGGACACAGAAAAAAAATTGAAGTGAAATGTGAAAAAAACTTACTTGCACCATGTTTGTGGCGGTTTTGTTTTTATTTCATTATGTCTTGGGTATAAATCATGTGTTATCCGTATTCTGCAGATTTATAAGAATCCAGCAATACCAAATAAGTAGGGTTTTCGTTATGTTTTAGTACTTTTAAAAAAAATAAGTAGACTTTAAGGCTATGTTCACACGATGTAATTTCGGCGCGCATTTCGCGTTGTATTTGCGCTCTAATACGGGCGAGATGTGCGGCGAAATTATGGTCATCTACAGTTCTTATAGTGAACTATGGATCACACCTCCTCTCCCCGTTCGCACAATTGGATCGTACTGTACACATGGGGAGATAAGTGACATGTCAATTACTTTCAGCGAATACACGCCGCGACTAATGCATGTCTATGGGGCCGGCGGCTGCCGCCCCTTCCCCCCACCCCGCACCGCGGGCGTACGCGCATGTCAGTGCAACTCCCAAACACCCGGCGTAATTGCGGGGCGTACTGTACGCCCTGCTATTTCGCCGTGTGAACAAAGCCTTAAGAATTATTAAAAAAAATATTGAAAGTGACATGGAAAATTTAAAAAAAAATATAACCAAAAATTCTTTAAAAATGTGTTTAACATAAAAATGTGAGTTAAAAAATAAGTCATTTTTGATGACACATTCCCTTTAAGGAAGACAAGTATTTTCTAAATGAGACAGGTCAGGAGAAGGGACATTTTAACCATTATACAATGTAAAACCTTCTTTGTGGCCCCACAGGCAAGAGCTGGCTGAAGAGCCAAAGTACAGTAACCTTTAAGAAGTCACCAAGGCATCAAATTAACCATTTCTGGACTATAAAATCTTTAATTATTCCAATTAGGATCAAAAAATGATACATAAAATAATGTAAGATGCCACCTGCGTGCCGTCCTCCCATTGACCCATGTATTCTTCATTGGAAGATATCCACCTCATCCTGCCCTCTCCATGGAACTTGTTGTTTTTCCATTGTCCTTCATAGATGTTGCCAGATGGAAACCTAACAAAATTGCAAACAGACATGTGGAAATCTATTAAAGTAAGAGAAGGAAACAAATAATATTCGGTGGTTCATAAGTCAGCCCTGGTACAAGCCCAATTGACAATCCATCCACTGAAGGTTACAGTCAGCCTCTGACAGACCTTGATCACACACCATAGCTTATTGGTTGTATCAGTAAATAAACTGCGAAGCCTATGAGCAGTTTCAATCTTGTTCACACAGTATTGTTATAATGCAGTGTAATACAATTTAAGCCATATACTGCAGTAGATTATAAAGAAAGAAAGGAATCAATGAAAGCTTTAGATATTCACTTTTCTGAATTTAATCTTCATTTTTCCACAGGTCTGAAACCTTCTGCATAGCTATAGAGCTAGATAATAAAAGTCTGGCTGGCTGCAACCACCACTAGATGGAGCTCAGGAGTTTACTGCAGAAGGGTCATACAGTGGTCACTCAACACATAGTATTAATTGGCTCTGGGGCGACTATTGTATGTTGAAACCGTAACTATTAAAAACTTGTAATTGTACCTTTTATAAACTGGGAAGGAAGTGCCCCCCCCCCCCCCTCCCACACGCATCTTGTGTGGAAGTGCTGTCTGGAGTCTGTATATTCCCTGATGAACCTCTAGTATAGACCTACATAAAGGGGAAACACGTCAGGACACAGATTTTTTTAGTCTCCTTGTCAAATTTAGAGGGTTAGCATTTAGTGTAGGGGCCGCCTGATTAGGTCTTCATTGTAGGGGTCCCCATAGAATCCATCTTCCCTGTCTAAAATAGAGGGATAGTGTTTATGTCTCTGTTAGTGTTGTTTTTTTCAACACAGGCAAGGTTGGCATATCTGTGGACGTGACTTGGATCATCTGAACCATAAATCTTTACTAAAAAATAAAAATGTTAATACCCTACTTTTGTATCTATATGTGCCATCCTATTTGTGTGCTTAGACAGTTGTGTGGGTACTATTCCAGTGTTTTTGTTTTGCATTTCGGTGCCTATTAGGGATTATGCAAGAAATGTTTAGTCGGCTCAACAATAGATAAGTCTTTCTGTACCTTGTTAGAGCGTAGCACGGAGACTCCCAGGCAACTTCAACTTGGGAAGGCAAAGAAACAGCTTACGAAAATGGTATGCTCCAGCTCCCTGTCGGTAACAAAATTCTGATGGTTTTCAGCTTTTTTCTTAAAACATCAAGCATTTATTGTTAATCCATTAAAAACATAATGGTATATGGTAAGGAGGTTGTGATACAATACCAGTGCAGAGAGTTGCACGATGCGTTTCGACTTTAGATAGTCTTAATCATAGTGCTCATAGCTCATTCTGTGGAGCTATTCCTTTTATAGACGTATCCCCACAGGATTAACTCTTGCTGGTTACCATTATTGTGGCAAATACACTTAAGTCTATACATTTAACACCAACATATAAAAAAACTTATGCATAAAATACTACTATATACAATTAATCTACAAATATAAAAAACATTTAATACTGGTAGAACATATCATGACGTACATTTAAGCCAGCTGGTTGGCGGGTACCTAATGTAAAAATTCATTTTGCCTCTCTAGCTAGTAATTTGTGTTTTAAATTACCTCCTCTAATAGACTGTATCACTTTTTCTATACCTATAATTTTCATATGTGTGGTTTCACTATTGTGTACTTCAATAAAGTGTTTTGCAACAGCTGACATTCCTGGTTTCCATTCTGACTTTGTACCCAGGAGACGCCTACGATAGGATCAATAACTTCCCCAAGTCTCTTTCTATCCACCAAAAATGACTCTGAAACAAATTGGCTACATCCCCAAGGTAGTCATAAATGTGGACATAGTATATGTCTATGTTGCAAATATATACAAAGTACAAATAACTTTGTTTCAACTACCACAAAGAAAACATATCAAATATACCATTATATAAACTGCAATACTAAAAACTTAATATATTTAATAACATGCACGAAGTGCAACGTGCAATATGTTGGATGCACAAGTTCACACCTAAAAATCCGTATAAGACGCCACCTATCAGACTCTCACAAATCAGAATGGAAACACTTTATTGAAGTACACAATAGTGAAACCACACATATGAAAATTATAGGTATAGAAAAAGTCATACAGTTATTAGAGGAGGTATTTAAAAACAAATTACTAGCTAGGGGCAAATGAATTTTTACTTGGTACCCGCCAACCAGCTGGCTTAAATGTACGTTGATATGTTCTACCAGTATTAAATTTTTTTATATTTGTAGATATTGTATAAGTAGATTTCATGCATAAGTTTTTTTATGTTGGTGTTAAATGTATGACTAGTGTATTTGCACTAAGGTAACTGCAGAGTATCTGGGGGGGTACGTCTATAAAAGGAATAGCTCCCGAGAGCTATGAGCACTATGATTAAGACTATCTAGGGACTTCCGGTTCCGGCGCCGCCATGCTGGGAGCTTGGCGTGAGTCTGGACCCTGGGGCCAAACCGCCCTACAACCCGCAATTTAGCCCGCTGCACCCGTCGTTGGGACATCCGGAGACTCAGCGGAGGTGTCGGGTCAGCGCCCCATCCTCTGAACCGGGACGGCGGAGTTCTGAAAAGCCCGCGATCTCGTCGCGAGGCGCTGGCATGCCCCGGGGAAGCGGGAGGAAGCGCAGGAGAGCTGCACCGCGCGTCCAGCCTCTGAGAAAGTGCCGCGGCCTCCTATAAACGCCGGCACAAGGGCTCAGCCACATCAAGGCACAGGGGCTGATTGACACCTGCGCCTCACCAGTAAGGTCCCCTGCAGGGAACGGATCAGAACCGGCGACTCTCAAGGTACGAAGGGGACAATCAGGCGCTCAGGTTTTGGCTCCTCTCACCCCCCCATGACTGACAACCCTCATCAGCTCCCCCTGCCCACTCAAACATCCCCACTAATTTTTTAGTTTGGTCACATCCCTCCCCTCTTCCACAGGGATAGAGCTGCGGGCTGCAACGGGTCCTGCTACACAGCCCTTCATCTGACGGCACGTTCAAACTAAGCTGCCTATCCCTCACCCGGGCCCCTTTCGGCCCAACCAAACGCCACTCACAAGCTCTGGCCGACCTCTGCTCCCATGCAGCTTATTGGAAAAGTTTTGTTTGCAAATGCCCCAATAAAGGGTTAAAAAGTGGGGGGGACAACAAGGCCAGCACCCAGCCTCCCTGGACCTCCCTGTCTGGTGCCCAGAAGCCCCAAAGAGCACAGTACCTCACCCGAATTTGATACACCATAATAACCACCAACTTTCCCGGCTCTGCCTCACTGACCTGAACCCCTCCTGGGGCCTCCTCCCCTGCCAGACCCCTCAAGCTCTCTTTTTGCATTGATAGTGACGGAGTACGAAACAGATCTCTGACGACCCCCAAGCTCTTTAACCGCCTCGGTAGCACGAAGGTAGCCAAGTGAAAGCAGACGTCAAAATCCATGCCGAACGCCTTGACGACCATGACCTACAACCCAAAGATCTCACCAGCCTGGATAAAAGTCCACCACTGACCTGTCCCGATTTGGCCCAAGAAATAGACGATTAAAAGAGAGTGGGGGGACTTGAAAACAGGTCGAGGAGAAACCAATCTCGATCTTAGGGATCTGGAGGCAATCCGGCTACTGAGCTGTTAAATTCTATGCGAGGGATTTTCCAGAAGTTTGGGGTTTGGGGGCCCGTAAAGTCGGAGGGGCGCATCGGATCGGCCTGACTGAGAATGTGCCAAACCAAAACACATCCGACAATCCTGCGCTTCCTTCTGATCGTCCACGCCAGATAATAGCGAAATTTTCTGGACTTTACGGACCAAGCAGAATATTACGACCCTTTCCGAGACTCAAATTGACCCTAATTTTCAGGGCAGGAAGATATATTTTGAAGACTTTTTCCCGGGGGTTGTCCGCAACGCAGGACATTCTCTCACATCTGCTCTCCCTTTATTCAAAAGCAAATAAATTCGCCTTCCTTACCTGGCGCCTTAAAGTATTTTCATAGAATGAAACATTTCAACTTTTAACTCCCTGGGAAGCACAAAATTTCATGACAGGGACAATGGGAGGCGCTCCGATCTCTTCTCCTTCGCCCCCGCAATTCCCCACCCACTCCGTCCTCCTTTTAAAAAGGGCGACAACCCGAGCACGCAGAGGAAGACCCGGCCCTTCCCACTTTCCCGCACCCGACCCCCAAAGGAACAAGGAAACCCGGGCACCTGATGCCCTGAATGGGGCGGGTCTTTTTTTTTTTTCTTTGTGCCTATTTGGGGAAACACCACCCAGGAGCCCTTGCTGCCTTAGCACCCGCCTTGACCTTCTCCCCTTCCCCTCCGATTATCCCCCCCCCGTCACCCACCCCGTTTGTATTGTATATAAGGGGTGTGGCTGACCTAGTGCCACCCCAATGAACCAAAACCGGGCCGCAGCCAGATGGCCCCACGTCCGGATCCCCTTCAGTCCATTATTTTTGTTTTTGCTAAATCTACGCCCCAGTTTTTGGCGGAAAAAGTGAGGTACTTTGCACTTTTCTGAGGAGAAATTGTGTAGTTTGATAATTGTTTTCCTTTTTTTGGGAGTGCCGGCTTGATCAGCCTCTGTTGTTGTAGTTGTTGTGTGGTTTTTTTTTCTTCCCCCTCTTTTCTTTTCCCTTCCCTTCTTTTCCCGTTTCCCCTTTCTCCTTCTCCCTCCTCGCCCCCCCCAACCCCATTTACAGTGGGGCGCTCGGATACTCTTTCCTAGCTGAAACATGAAGATAGTTTCTGGAAAAATCAAGGGCTACGCTCCCGAATAAAACGTTTGGGTCTTGAGGCACCTTAACTTTGAAAGTTGATTTAGCATTTCTCAGGAGACACACTCCGTCAGGATCCTGACGAATGAAAGGTTTGGGGGGTCAGGTATTCGGACCCCCTGCGGTTGAAAATTAAAGCAGGTGTGGATTCACTTATAGGAAAACATTCAGCGCCCAGATTCTAATCACGGGACATGATAGCGAAGGATGGAGCAAATTACATGTGCCTGGCCAGAGAATCTTGGTCACTTTATAACATCTATGGGTCCAATACCGGAGGTTCAACTTTTCAAGGACCTAAATCGTTATTTTGGCGACATCTAGACACAAAATCTTGGGTGCGATTTCAATTCCACCATGCCCCCTCAGGAGGATAGGAGGGGGAACTCAGGCCCGGACCTCTCCAACAGTCCAACAAATCCCACCTGGCCAGCTTTGCTCAGAATCTGGACGTCTGTGATGCCTGGCGTACCCGTAACCCCGAGGGACGTGAGTACTCCTTCTTTTCCCACCCCCATAACACATGGTCACGGATCGATTACTTATTTATCTCAAAGAGGCTTTTGCCGCGCGTGCGAGAGGCCCAGATTGGCGATTTACTCATATCCGATCATTCCCCAGTCACTCTCTCTGTTTCGGACCGCTTCCCCAGAGGCACAGATTTTATCTGGCGCTTTCCCTCCTTCCTAGTAAAAGATGAGGAGTTTCAATTGACCCTACAGGGCTGGTGGACGGAATATCACTCTCACAATGCAATACACCAAGAAACTCCTCAGCTTTATTGGGACACTGCCAAGGCGGTTCTCAGGGGGCGGTTGATCGAGTACGTCTCTAGGTCTAAGAAGCAAATATCAGACAAAATCAACCGCTTCGGCAACACTTTGCGTGAGGCCTACGATGCTTTCCTGGCTTCCCCCTCCCCTGAGAGCAAAACTATTTGGCAGAATTCCAAGCGAGAGTATGAACACTGGCTGGAGAAAAGGGAACTTTTTTCCAAATCTAGGCTGGAAGCCAAACTATTCCGTTTTGGCAGCAAACCGGGTAGACTGCTGGCGAAATTCGCCAAGGGTCACCATCCCCCCCCATCTCTTCCTTCGCTACGAGACAAGGATGGCAATTTGGTATCGGAAGGTGGAGAGGTGACAAACATTCCCGTTCCTTTTTACCAGTCACCCCTTTTGCTGACGAACATCTAGATAAAAAGTCCTCTCGTGACTGGCTTACCAATATCAAACTTACTGATCTCACAGCTGAAGAAGTTTCACAATTAGGGTCTCAAGTAACTAAACCCGAAATAATGACAGCAATCGGAAAGCTGAAAGCAAACAAAGCCCAGGCCCGGACGGGTTTACTGGGGGAAATTTTTTAAAGGGTTTGAAAACTCAAATTACCCCAACACTTCTATCCCTGTTTAATTCCTACCTGTCTGGCTCACTTATTCCTACCCCAATGAACACAGCTTACATTAAGATTATCCCTAAATTAGGAAAAGACCCGACCTTAGCCTCCTCATACCGCCCGATCTCCCTTATCAATCAAGACCTGAAACTGCTCTCCAAAATCCTTGCGGACCGATTGGCCCCGCTAATGACCAAACTAATTGGCTCCCACCAAGTAGGATTTGTCCAGGGGAGGTCGGCGACAACCAATATTAGAAAAGTTCTACTTGTCCTGGACGTGGTCAAGAAATCCCCGGTACTCCACCCTCACTCGGCCCTGATCACAATTGACACTGAGAAGGCTTTTGATTCGGTTGACTGAGGATGGCTGGACCTAGTGCTGGACAAAATTGGACTCACTGGACCATTCCGTAGCTTCTTGTCTACCTTATATAGTAATCCGGCTGCCCAGATAAGTCTCCCAGGCTTTCTGTCCACCCCCTTCTCCTTGCAACGCGGCACTAGGCAGGGCTGCCCTCTATCCCCCTACCTCTTCAATCTGGCGATCGAGCCATTTGCCAGGTTCCTCATCGCCTCTCCCATCTTTGAGGGAATCTCTGTTAAATCATCCGAGCAGAAACTAGCTCTTTTTGCCGATGACATCATATTTTTCCTCAAACACCCGGAGAGAGACCTCCACATCTATTTCATCACCAAGAATGTTTAAGGACTTTTCAGGCTTTAAATTAACGAAACAAGGGCAGAGCTATTTAAGACTTGCCCCTAAACCGAGCCCAATCCAACTAGATCACCTAGATCCCAATAAATATCACCCAATAAATCCATTAAGATCTTGGAATCTCAAATAGGGAAATACCGGAAACTATATCCCCCTCAACTTCCCCCCTTCATATTGAAAATTGTTAGAGGTTGGACATGGTCGAAACTACCACTTTCCCTTTAGCCCGATGCCACCTCGTCCGCCCTGATGAGTTCCCGAAAATTTTGTACCCCTTCAAACCATCCCCCTTACTACTTAAACTCAGACGTCAAAATCATCAGAGGGGTTTTCAGATTCATTTGGGCAGAAAGAAACCGAGAATACCCTCACGAAACTTATGCTCCACAGAAAATTGGGAGGCAAAACTTCCGATGTGCGATTGTACAACATCGTGTAATCTCAGGCACTGCCTGGATTGGTAAAAAACCCTCCTACTAAATCCAATACAGACTTGAGTCACACTAGCCCTCCATGGGATCTCCAGCTTCTTGCACCTAAATTGCCAAAATCCCTCACACTATTAGGTCATGCCCCCTAATGCGTACACCAATGCCACCTGGAAATCGTCGTAATTGTTTAAACTTCCTGCCATCTCCCCAAGCACATGCCACTATCTGGTCACCCAGAGCTCCACAGAGCGAGAGTGATCCCCACCTCCGCGCCTGAGGGAAAGGCCTTGCCACATGGACACTTGTTCAACATTTCAAAAGGCAGCTCTACTCACCCTTTCCCCAACTTCAAAATTTTTATAACATCCCCTCTCCAAATCCTCCCGTTCGCCCAGATTAACAGTTTTTTAAGGTCTGAGTAGTTAACCTTTCTAAAAAATTCCCTCAAACGACTTGATATCTAGTGGGCCCCGAACCTGTCGACATACCCTCTCTCTACTATATCAAAACTGATTGAGAGCCACAATCAGAAAAATCTCTAAATCACTGGGCAAATGGGAAGAGATTTTCCCCGGGCTGAACATCCAGGTGGCCTTAGAAGGATGGAAAAAATCAACAGCTGTGTTTAGTGGGGAATGGAGAGAAACGTATTTCCGCTTCATACATCGAGCAATTATGGATTTAATATCCCCACATCCCAGCCCCCGACCGGGAAGCTAGCCCGCCCCCAAATGCCACAACCAAAGAACAGATCGGTCCATGGGATATGGTCATGTCCCCACACAGAGATTCGGGGGAACTGAGAGGGTACCCTAAACCTAAAATGGGGTGGACCATTCCGCTATTCTGCCTTCGCTCTTTCAGACCAATGGCCTGAGCAAATACCACACCTTTCTCCAATTCCCTTTTTCTCGCGGCGAAACGTTGCATCCTAAACAACTGGAAGGAGACCTCCATACCAGGAGTAGGTGAGGTCCTGCGATTGACCAAATCGTACCTTGACCTCGAAAGATTGGTAGTGGTAACAGCTAAACTAACTTTAACTGAAAAATTCTTCACCACTTGGAAGCCCTACATAGAAGCCTTCATGTCTACAGAAGACATTAAGTCTTTGATCTTCCCCTTTAGATTCTCCAAATGGTATCTTGAGGGCGTCTTGGCAGGATCCCTAGGACGTCTACACCTGCCTTAGCCTATGCCGTGAATTCCCATGCCAAGCTAACATTGATTAGCGTTCGCGGTTCTTGGGCGGGCTATCTGTGTCTCCTGGAGGATCCAAACTGATCTCTGAGATAAGTCGACGGACACCCTCCGATGCTCTTACCGGACCCCCTGTCCCTGTAGGGGTGCGCACCCCCCCCCCATCTCTTCCTCACTCCCTCCCCTGTTACTCCCCCCTTTTTTTTTTTTTTTTTCTCTCCCCTCTCCCTCCCATTTGCTGGAATGCTTGTTCTGGATGTTTGTTTTTCTTGTGTGTCTGTACCTATGCTTTCAATGTTTACAATTTGAAAATTGGTTTCTAGTTTGGACTGTTCATAGAACTTCGCCCCTTTCTTTTAAAGCGTGCGACGCTTCTACTCTGAAGGCTTACAGCCCGCATTAACAATCGTTGTCATTACTGCTAATACCCTATTTTGTTTACCTTTATCAAAGTATTGCTCATATCTTGTAATCAACTTACTGAGAAACCGAATAAACATATGTTTAAAAAAAAAAAAAAGACTATCTAAAGTCGAAATGCGTCGTGCAACTCTCTGCACTGGTATCGTATTGCAACCTCCTTACCATATACCATTATGTTTTTAATGGGTTTAACAATAAATGCTTGATGTTTTAAGAAAAAAGCTGAAAACCATCAGAATTTTGTTACCGACAGCGAGCTGGAGCATACCATTTTCGTAAGCTATTAGGGATTATAGTATTTTATTTTTAATAGACTAAATAAATGTTATATTTTAGTGAGAGTTTTTCCCTTCTGTGACTTCTATGTATGTTTAAGGCTTTCAAAGAATATATTGCGCTACGTTCTGTAATTGCTTCTGGTGCCCCAAAATGACAGCAACATAATGCAAAATACAAGTTAAAGAAGATGAAGCAGAAAACAGATAAAACAAGACTTTACATATAACATCAGAAAGAGCTTCTTTGGGTCATGTACTCTATACACAATGGACCAGAAAAAAGACATTGGGGTCCTCTCCTGGTGCCCAGAAGAACCGCTCATCCTAGCACATGTAAAGAGCAGTACAGGAAATGTAGTACTGCACTATACTAGACTGCCAATCACTGCATGCACTTCACTAATACATGTAAGAGCAGTACAGGGCATGTAGTACCACACTGTACTGTAGAGAGGTGCTACTAGGCTGCCAATCATTGCATGGACCTCACTAATACATGTAAGAGCAGTACAGGACATGTAGTACCGCACTGTACTATAGAGAGGTGCCATAGACCATGTAGGCAGCTCACTAATACATGTAAGAGCAGTACAGGAGATGTAGTACCGCAATGTACTGTAGAGAGGCGCTACTAGATCACCAATCATTGCATGCACCGCACTAATACATGTAAGAGCAGTAAAGGACATGTACAGTTATACCACACTGTACTGTAGAGAGGCGCTACTAGACTGCCAATCACTGCATGCACCTCACTAATACATGTAAGAGCAGTTCAGGACATGTAGTACCACACTGTACTGTAGAGAGGCGCTATTAGACCGCCAATGTTCATAGCAATTGGTTAGATCTTCCATGAATCAAATAAGCTGCAGTGTATGACATTGTATGGGGAGTGTGGCTTCAAGACCATTGTATGGTGAAAATATTGTCTCTTGAGGCCGCTGTAACTTGAAGGAGCACCATACATTAAAAGAAGTCTGCCATGTGGATTTTCTTGCAAAAAATAACCACAGTGCTGAGTAGGGATTCAAACCACAATCACAATTAACTTTGTAGATTTGAAGATTGTCCCATGATAAGAACAAGTCTCTGCCAGCTCCCACAACTTCACTTGCCTATGAGGGTTTATCACCTCCTTCTTTTCCTTTGGTTGATGGTCTGTTTGCTGTCACTGTCCTTTCCTCCCTGCCAATGGGAAAAGTCAAGGGATTACTGTGCAGGTGCAGTTCTCTAAAGTTTAGCACGGGAAGGAGAGATCAGTGACAGCAAAGAGGCTGTCAAATAAAGGGGGTAGGAGATCAACACTAATAAAGGAGGAGGGCTATGGGCACTTGTGGCAAGAGGCCCCACCCAGTGGGCACTTGAAGCTCATCAACATATCTTAAAGATTATGTATTCCTTCTACAAAGGTGTGGGTGAGATTGTGGTTTGAACCCTTATAGGTAATGTTTTATTTAAAAAATAAATAAAAAAAATGAATATCTGACTAATTCCATATTAAAGGGTAGCTACCATATAGGAAAATATAGGAAAACAAACTCATAGTGACTTGTCAGTTGTTCTGAATAGTGAGTGCCTGAGTCCTGAGACTCCAGCAATTGAGAAAATGAAGGGGCCAGAAGGCCTCATCCAACAGCTGTGTCCTTTTGGCGAGTAGCATGTATGAGCCTGTATACTGCTCTGCGTGGGTGTCCAACGACAGCAGAGCGACACTGAATATAGCTGTATGCAGGGCTGTGGAGTCGGTAAGCCTAAGTCCCGACTCCGACTCCTCAATTTCCCCTAACCCCGACTCAGACTCCCTCATACATATAAGATAACTTAATTTAAGCTTTTTATCATCCTTATGATGCAATAATCAAGCTATTTAGGTAGAATATAAAATATATTTATTGGATACAACTTTAGAACACAAAAACTTTATTAAATTGCAAATATGAAAAAACGCTGCAGAAGGGGGAAAAAAAAAAACGTTTCAACAAAACGCCCCTGAAAAACTTTGGGGGTCTATAATTTGTTTTGAGAAAAATATTGCCCCCATCAGACCCTCTTTCTAGATGATTCAAATCTGTTTAATTATTTAAGGCTAGAGAACACCCTCTCTACCTAACTTGGTTTGGGGGTGGCAAAGCGGGCCCACAGGGAAAACATCCAACAATCTCGGGGAAAAGGAATTACCCATGCCCCAGTCTTTTTTGATGATCGGGAATCTCTACTTCTTTGGGGCAAGTGAAAAATTTGCAAAAAACTCAGTCGTTTGCTGGGGGAGGGAAAAATTTTTCCCTCGGCAACGTTTTTCCCTGCTCCATTTCATCCAAATATTTTTAAAATTTAAAAACTCTTCACTGATAAGGCAAGATAGGGAAGCCGGGCAAGCCCCAATTCCTCTTCTTTTGGCACCCTGTGCCCACTCATCCAAAATTGCTACCTCAGTCAGAGCTTCTTTTCCTTTATAATCTGTTGATCCCAGCAATATACGATGATTTGGGGGTCCACAAAAAACAGCTCCCAAAAAAAATTTTTATTATCTAAAAACAGGCTCTCTCCTTTTCATTGAAGCAGCAATGTCATCTGCTTTAAACCTCCTTTTGGGTGGGGCTAAAAAGCAAGTTCTTCCACTCCTTTATGAAATTCCAATTTTAAAATCCTCACTTGAAAATTTTTTTTAGCCCACGTGAATGGGTTTTGAAGTTCTTTTAATTCACCACCTGTGTCCATTGCCTTCACTTTAATGTCCCGAGGGTTTTGGCCACAAAAAGGGGTTTCAGCTAAACAATCGTTCAATATCAAATAAGTACTCCCCCCCCAAACCGAGTGGTTGATCTACAAATTGCCCCTTTCCCAACACTCTTTAAAGATAGAAAAATTTTTGGGTTCGGGCAGAAATACCAATTGCCTCACCTTGCCAATCAAGTTCCAGCATGCCCCTCTGCAGACTGTTCTCTTATCCCAGCTGCAGTTGTGCACAGCGCAGGAAAAAAATGCCCAAAATTTTTAAGCAGTTTCAAAAGACTAATTCTAAGTATCATGTTCTGTTCTGTAGAATATTGTTTGTTCCTCAGTTACAAGATCAGGACTGTGGCCTTCCATCCACACTACTGAATCCAAAATTTTTTCTTCTAACGTTGTTCACCTCCTTATTCTATTCATCATTTAATTGTACTGTCATATTTGAAGCTTTGTTGTTACAATGAAAAAATTGTTCTTTTTTGAGTTCATAACTTGCAAAACTTTTTCCACTAGGCCGGAAAAAACGACTGGGTAAGTTTTTAGTGTCCTTTACTCCCAGCGTCTTGGTAACAAATTTTTTGTTGCACAAAACAAATCGAACATTTATAAAAAATATCATCTGTGACTGTGCAGGCATCCATTTTAAAGATTAAAAAGGTCTCTTGAGAATCTTTTTAAGATCTTCTTTTTGGGTTTAAAGGGGCTTCTTCAATCACTAATTTTTAAATTTCCTTTCCAGAAAACACCAATTTTGCGGGCCATTTCCCTTTAAAAGCTGAAAAAAGGGTCAGCAAATAAGAAAAAAGGGTACACCGTCCTTCACAACAAGCTGTATGAGCTGTTTTTTTAAACACATCGCTGTATTTTACAGTAATTTTGTCACTTACAAAATATTTGTTACGATGTTTGAGACACCTTTCGTCCTCCTTTGCCGGGGGGGAAGTGCTGGCACGGGTTTTTTTGGTTCACTTGAACCTTCCATCCAGATTTGAAAACCTGGGTGGAAGCGGTTTAAATGTCTTTTTAGATTGGAAGTCTTGTAGGACGTTTTAATCGCTTCCGAATAGCACTTTTTTTTACATCACAGCTTTTGTTTCATCGGCACTTTCACACAAAACAAAAAAAATTTTTTTATTTTCCCGCAGTGGAAAAATTCCAAAGAAGCTGCTTAATAGGAAGCTTCTTAGACTTTTTTAATAAAAAAAATTCGCCCTCAAAAAAAATTTTTGTCCTATGAAAAAAAAAAAAAGGTATTGTAATCCTGAAAGAATAGCGAGATAATTGGGGGTAGAAAAAAACAAATTTTTGCATAAATAAAGTACAGATAGTCTGAAAAAAAAAAATTTTTGTAATATGTGTTTATTAGATAATTTATGCTGAACTTTCAGTATCGCTTTTCTCTGGATACAGGGGGCCGATGTATTAAAAAAGGGCTTGGTCAAAAAATTTCTTTGTTGCCATAGCAACCAATCAAGCTCTGCTTTTAATTCTCCACAGCAAAATATTAAAAGGGAGCCTGTTGGTTGCATGGCAACAAAAAATCTAAAACCCGACAGTTTTCATACATCAGGCCCCGGGTGTTTTACATCATCTGCTTCACATCTACAAAGTGAAATACAACAGTGCTTTTCAACAGCTTTTACAAAATACATATTTCTACATGTGTGTTTTTGTATTTCTAAATATGGGTTGTTAGAAAACAGTTTCCCCCCTTAAATTCTTGTAAAGCATAAAAAAGCTATCAGAGCACAATCTCCCCCAAAAAACCAAGGAAACAAGACCACACATAAGCATACAGAGAGAACAAAATTTCGGACAAAATTTATTTTTGCACAGTTTTTTGAAAGTTGATATGCTAAGAAGTACTTGCCTTAAAAAGGTGGGGTTTTCCCAGCACGATTATTCACTGGCTGACAAGCGTCCTCTGTCCCTCGGCTGTGGTGGGTCTCCAGCATGATTACTATTTAACTTTAAGCCCTTCTTTTCCCAAGAGCAGGGGAAATTTTGTTCCCAACCAATTTTAAAATAAAGTCAAGCTTTTTCCGTCCTCACATCAAAACACTTGTATACTTTGCTTACGGATAATTGCAAACCCTTGTAATTCACTCAGAAAATCAGTCCCATCATTGTGGGGGGGATTTTTTTTTCTCAGCTAAAAGATAACAGGGTTTTTTTATAAGGTTACCATAGAAAAATGTGTTCAGTGAGAGACCTGCTGAACTGTCTATGTTCATGACTGAATAAAATCTATGACCAAAATATTTTTCAAAAAAGTTGTCTATAACATCCCTTTATTAGTAAGAAAAATTTTTTTGATCCCGTTTTCTCTAGCAATCGTGATGTGCAGCCCTTCCCTTTTTCCCAGTGCTTTTTTCCTCTATCTGTTAAGAACTTCACAACGAGCATTCAAAAAGGCAGCAACATTTATTTTTAATTAAGAGCCTAATTTTATAAAGGAAATAACAGACCTTTTCAGGACATTTCATTATTTTCACAAATTTCTTAGAAAATATACTCAGCACATACTGCAATGAAAAAATGGGCCAATTTTTAAATATTTTGGGGGGGTCGGGTTTTTTTTATTCCCATCCCACTCCACCAAAATGGGCTCCGACTCCGACTCCACAGCCCTGGCTGTGGGCACAGTGCTGAGCATTTCTGTCTTTGTTTCAGGACCTGGAACCCCACTTATCAAAACTTTTGACATGTCACTATAACTTTTACAAACATCAGTTACCCTTTAATTAAAGAGGTGTTCTCCCATAGATTTTGATGCAACATAGGGTTTCCATCAAATCGGGACATGCCTATGCAAAACGGGATTAAATTTTTCCCCCATCGTTATACATAAGTCTAATAATACAACGGGGTCGGAAATTTCAAAATCCCTCAGTGGCTGACAGCCCAAATTTTTGTTATTTAACTCTGTCTCTTCAGATTTGAACCACTTTAGAAGAAAAAATATTAAAAAATAACCAGCACAGAATGAAACCAAAAATATGTAAGGCTCTCAACCTTTTTTCAAAAATCATCTGTGAATAAAAATCACTAGGTTTATTCCATCTGTCAAATTGTATCCTGTTGTGGAATAGGTTACGGACATCCAGTATGGCCTCCATTACAGCTTCCTCAAGGAAAGTGGGCTTCTTTAGTAACTGTTTCTGTTCTGATACACAAATATCTAATAGCAAAAGAAGGGTAAATACCTTTGCACTCCCCATCCTTCCTTCCTGTTGCATACCCAATCCCCTTCATACCATGATGTTCCTTCAGCATTGTAATAAATGGTACCCTGCAATGAAAAAGTGTGTTTTTTTTTTTTAAACTACCCACATTTTTAAGGGTATGAATTTAACACACAAATTACAAAATTTACCTTTCCATGGCGCACACACAGGTGCCAATTTCCTGCATATGAAACCTGTTGATCTCTAAACATGGAAAACCGGTACCATCCAACGCCTTTTAACCGTCCTTAAAGCGGCTGCCATTGGGCCATGTATAGCTGCCATGTCCCATTGGAAAGTTCATGAAAAATTCTCCCTATAATTGACAAGTGATATAAAATTAGAACTTCACTTTTAGTAATATTTTCAACTTAGCATACCAAGTTAAAGTTTTTCTATAGGGATAATTTTTATAAGCAAGGCTGCCTCTATATTTTTAAAATAGTATTGGAAAACCACTTCATCCAAAAATATTTTTCCAAACCCCCCTGAAAAGCATGCAAACCCTTTTCCATGACATGCATGTGCCCCTTTAATGGGAACAGGGGAGTGAGTTGCAGCCAGATAGCCTGACTCCTTTGGGGGGGGTTTTGCCCCCATGTAAGTTGAGCGGGGTCCCCCAAAAAGGGTTTTTTAATCACTTTCTAAATATATGTGATTACAAAAATGAAGCCTGGACAGCTACAGGCTTTAAACAGAAGCCCCTTTGGTTTTCCCGAAAGTTTACATTAGCAAACCAGAGGAAAACTGAAACTGGCCGTCTTGGTTTGCACTTTTTTTCTGATGACAGGGAACATGAAGGGAGTTTCTAGGGACTGTGGAGAAAGATCCTGTTTCTTTTGTATAGAAAATCCACTGATTGTAATGTCATTTTTGGGGTACACATTGCACCCTCCCCCTCCTGCTCTCCCCTCAGCCCCCCCCCTTTTCCTCCTGAGGCCCCTTTGTTTATCTTTCCCTTCTGAGCAGAAAAACTCACTTAGTGGCAAAACCCCTTTTTAAAGGGAAACTATTTGATAAATTTTTTTTTTTTTTAAATAAAATTTAAAACAAAATACTGAAATATTTTTTTCTTCTTACCATTTTTTTTTTTTTTTAAAATTTTTTAAATTCTATTGCTGTATATGATCTGGGAGCGGGCCATTTTGTCTTTTTGAGTGATGCTTTAAAAAGCAGTTCCATGGACATAGCATTTTTAACATTGATTCTTTTTCAAAAAACTCTGGGCCTTTTTTGAAAACAATGTCTAGCAGTAAGACGTTTTTGTTTCCCAAAAGAACCAATCAAGCTCAGCTTTTTTTTTTAAAATATGCTCCCGAAAAAAAAAAAAAGCTGAGCTTATTTGGGTTCTTGGCCAAAGTCTAACTGCTTTGGGCACTTTTTTAAAAGACCCCTGTGGACCTGGGAAAGAAGTCAGTGTGCAGGGGGGGGTGAGAGGTAAATGTGATATCCCTATAGTAATCGTGGGCATGAGTTAAAATAACCATGGGTGCAAATTCAGTGCAAAACCTGCCGTGCGATAATGAGCAGACTACTGAAAAGGATCTCTTAATAAACTTAAGTGCCAGACTATATTCCCCATGGCCAAAGTGAAAACTGCAGGGTTCAGGATTTTTTAAGAAATTTTGATAGTGATATAGGAAATAAAAAAAAAATAAAGAATCAAAATGTCTTAAAAAACATGTTTAACATAAAAACATGACTTAAAGGGGTTGTCTCACTACATTTATTCATCTTACTTCAGCCTTTTTTCTTGGTTTCATTTTGAATTTAGGGGGTCCTTTTCTGGCTTTACAGGCGCAGTAAAAAACCAGGTCTTACTATGCAACCAGTGCTGGCAGCCTTCATAAGATTGAACAGGTCGTACATAGCGACCTGAGGGGGGTGTGCAGCCCAACAAAGGGGAATCCAGGAATAGTTAGGACACAATTGCAAAGTGATTGTTTTTTTTCAAATCTTTAACATAAAAAAAAAAATCCTTGTAGGAGACAACCCCCTTTAAACAATAGGTCATTTTCTGATGACACATTAACTTTAAGAGCCATTCTTTCCACCATTACCTGCTGTTGGAGGAAAGTCAAACACATTCATAGACAAGACATGGCTGACTGTCCCCCCAAACCCCCAGCCGACCCAATACAGTAAGGCCAAGATGAAAACTTCTAGGGGTAAGACTCTCTTTGTTTCCATAGCAACCAAACAGAGCTCCCCTTTCATATCAAGAGCTCTGAAAAAAATGGGAAAAAGGGGGGCTCTGATTGGTTTCTATGCCTGTTGTTGCTATGAGCTCGACGGTTTCTAGGGGAACAAGGACAATCTTAGACCTAAACAGTTTTCATACATGAGGCCCTAAACTTATACTTTTTTTTTTTTTTACATTGGGACCTTATGGGTGACAGGTGACTGTATGGGATCTAGATTTGGCTGAAATTTATATAATGAGTGCGATCTACCAAAATTGTGGTTGCTGCAAAGGAAATGCATTGCCAATCACAGCTGATGGCCAGGGTAACAGAAGCGAGCCCATAGCGATCAGCTGATCAATGCACCAGCATCTTTAAAAAAGGGGGTTATATTTGTAACACAAGCCCTTGAATAAGAAGTTGGAGAGACAATGTTTTTCTAATTAAGATTTTAATATCACTATATGAATCCAATAAGTTATCAATAATGTTACTATACCTCATACTTTAGCCCATCTGTCCAAGTGTAGGCTCCTTTACCATGCATAAGACCCTCTGAAAACATTCCCTTGGAGTAAAGGATGTCAAATATTAAAATAAGGTTACAGGTGTTGTTTTTCTAGGCAATAAGATGTATGTGGAGGGACTCACTCTGTAAACATTTCCATCTTTATAGTAAGCAACACCTTCTCCTTCATACAAACCATGCACCAGTTCTCCTTCGTACCTGTAAAGTAGGACACAAAGGTAAAACTAAGGGACAAGAATGGACAAAGTAAAAGACTACACAAGGTAGGTATGTAGAGGCTGACTGACTGGTCGCTGTTACCTTGGATGTCGCAGGGCATGTAGCAAATGGAAAAGGATGGTCATCCTCAGACAAAACCTTCAATAGAGGGGAGTCAATCACTCTAACTTCAATTAGCCGGAGGAGACACAGCCTGCAAAGTGTATCTATTAAACTGGAGGACACAGTAAGTCCAGGGTCAGACTTGATTCTTGGGGCCCACCAGTGGCACTGATTCTTGGGGCCCATCTGTGGAATTGATTCTTGGGGCCCACCAGTGGCATTGATTCTTGGGGCCCATCTGTGGAGTTGATTCTTGAGGACCAACCGTGGACCTAATTCTTGGAGCCCGCCAGTGGAGTTGCTTCTTTGGGCCCACCCCACTAATTAATATTACACTACTGCCTATCTCCCTTAAAAACAGCCACATGCCTCCATGCCATGCCCAGGGTTCACCATGTCCAGGGGATCACCAGAGAATTTTCCTGCCCCCATATAGGCCAGTCCAAGCTTATAGAGCACCTATCACCTTCAGAGAAACCCCATGAAGTAATAGAAGACTAAATTACAAACACTTTCTCAAATATGCTTCATTAGGAAAATCAAAGCATTTCACCTGTAATTCAGTTTTTGTTTTTTTTTTAAAAGCGCTGACCCTTTAAGACAGCTCTGAAGTCCACATCTGACAGCATGATGGATCATTATGTTGACAGTTGTGTAGAAGCAACTGCTTCTGAGCTGGGAGAGTCCACTGTGCAAGGGAGTCCCTGTAAATCTACATCATGTGCACACCAGCAGCAGTTTAAAGGAGTTGTCTCCCTTCAGAGTATGCATGAATGAAATACTCTGTCACTTCCTGGTTCACACTGACTCATTTGCATAAGCTCCATGCTTGTACAGCTCTGTGCTGTGCTTTCAGATGCTAATTAGATCAGATTAGCTTCTCAAACTACAAACAGGACTTCTTATCTGATCCCCAAAACAAAAACCCTAATTACATTTTCTGTTATTTTTACATAAATCAAGCTTTTTACTGCTGAAACACAGGACACTGCACAACCTGTGTGATGACATCACTCACTGTTATCTCATGAACAAACAGCAGGGGGAGAATTGTTTACAGGTCAGTTACTGAGGGTCTGAAATACCCAGGGAGGTCATAAATTCACTTGTATCTCCTTAGGGAAAACAGAGGAACAAAGCAATATATTTGGAAAATGTCTTTATTTTGTGTTCCCTACAATTTGAAAGCTATTCTTTGTAGCGAGACAACCCCTTTAATATAGATGCCTGTGTGCTATGGATGGGGAGACTGAAGCAACAGGTAAACCCTGTCACGCTATGTCCTCAGTGAGCTGTACCTGCTGTACTGTATGTACTGAGAGACTCAGATCACCCTGTACAAGCAGCTGTGCCCTCAGCTCCCCCTGCACAGCTGGTAGCTCCCACAGCAGGATAAGGATCTCCTGAATTAACAAGTGAAACTAAAATCTGTTCCCCTGTAATACTGAGGTACATCCTCTGATTTGCTAATGACATGTATTTGAGAAAAGTCTGTTTGTGTGGAGGTGATAGGGGCTCTTTAAGCACATCTGTACACCACATTGATAACCCACTGATTTCAGTGTGACCTGTGTGATGCTCCATTTTCCTGCAGGGAAATAGAGAACTTTCTTCTGGATTCTCCAACAGGTTACAGCTGATCACTGGGGATTTCAGTGGCTGGATCTTGTAAACCTATTCTTTTTAGGACACCCTTCAAATAAAAAGGGGTTTCTTCATTTTAAAGGAGTTTTCAAAGTAAAGAAAGTAAAGACAATCATAGCATATGAAAAGGATATGCCATCAATATCTGATATTTGGGGGAGGGTCAAAACTCTAGGTCCCCACTTAGTCTCATTCCTGGCTGACAGATAACTTCATACAGTCTTATCAATACATAAAAAGGTCTCTTGTACAAACTAAACATAAAAGGATGTCAGCTGAATCGAAAGTTATCTGTAAACTTTGTACCAAACTTCAATTGTGGGGCCCTATTACTTGCACAAGACACAAAGGAGGCCTGTTAGCCCCCAAAGTTGCTGGGTACTGGGCATTGCTCTGATCCCAGACCTCTTCTCTGTTCTCCTTGAAAAGCATCAAAAACTGAAGAGTAATGGACTCACTTTTCAACAATAAGCTGAGCTAGAACAGGTTCCTCATAGACCTCTGGGGTGGTGATCGGGGCAGAAGGCTCTTCTTGTGCAGCAGGTTCCTCATCACTGTGTTTGAGGATGAAGGATGAAGAAGCAAGTTCTTCGGTTGGTGAGACAGGCACGGGAGACAGCTTGGAACTGGCATACTCCACACCCTCTGCGGGTAACTTCTCTGGCTTCTTGCCATCTTTTTTCTTAATTTTTCCCATACTTGATGTCACTGTAAAATAAAGGCACAACAAAAATACTACAAAAAGCCTAAACAGCAGTTAGGGAAATAAATCAGGGTTTCTTCAGGTCTTTTTTTTCTGTCCAGTTGAAAAGTTTATTTTATTTTTCGCATACTGTTGCCTATTGAAAATAATAAAAACTTCCAACCCTTCCCCACATATTTTGGGACTGCTCGGTCTTGGTGCCATTCTGGAGGGGGGTGAAGGACCTCTTGAGCAGGGTCTTGGAGGTGGAGATTCCTCTCGACCCGTTGACGTACAGTCAAGGCCAAAAGTTTTGAGAATGATACAAATGTTAATTTTTACAAAGTCTACTGCATAAGGTTTTATAATGGCAATTTGCATATACTCCAGAATGTTATAAAGAGTGATCAGCTTAACAGCAATTAATTGCAAAGTCAAAAGTTGCCTAGAAAATGAACTTTTTCCCCCCAAAAAACAAAATTTTGCTTCATTGCAGGCCTGCCTTAAAAGGGCCAGCTAACATGTTTCAGTGATTGCTCTATTAACACAGGGGTGGGGGTTGATGAGGACAGGGCTGGAGATCAACTTTATGATTAAGTAGAAACACCACGGCACTTTTGAGGGCTGGTGTTTGGGCATCATTGTTTCTTTTTTCTTTAACTTGGTTATCTCTAAAGAAAACACGTGTAGTCTCTTTGACTGACAAAACGGGCCCTACAGGGAAGAGTATGCAGTAGAAAGATTCACCCAGTCAAAAATTATGCATCTCAAGAATTAAAGGGGAGGGGGTTTCCATTGTTGCCAAAAAGGCTCCGGGCGCCCAAGCCGACCAGCAAGCCCCGGGGACCGTCTCTTAAAAGTGTTTCAGCTTGGAAAATCGGGCTCCAGCAGTGAGAGCTTGCTCGGGAATGGCAGAGGGGGTGAGTTAACTGCACCACGGAGGGGGAAACTCATGGAGCAAGCCTGGTGTAAAGGAGGGCAGCAAAAAAATTACTCTTCCAGAAAAAAAAATCGGGGACAACGATATTCTGCCAAAGACAGGGAATGGACTGCTGAGGACGGGGTAAAGTCATTTTCTGATAAATCCCTTCCAAATGTTTGGAACATCTGAAAACAGCTTGTTCGGAGAAGACAAGGTGAGCATACCACTTTGTCTCAGCCAATGAAAGCATCCCGAAACCAATTTTAGTGTGGGTTGCTTCTCACCTAGGGAATCGGCTCTCTAAAAAGTCTTGCCTAAAAAGACATCCCCGAATAAAGAATGGTACCAGAATGTCCCCCAAAAGCAAAATTCTCCACCTCCACGAGCATTTTTGGGGACAACAATGCCTTTTTCCCATGATGAGCACCTTGCATAAAACAAAGGGGAAATAAATGGCTCAGGGAAACCCAAAAAAAGATTTTTTGGGGCCATGGCCTGGAAAACTCCCAATCTTAATCCCATTGGAACTTGGGTCAATCATCAAGAGACGGGTGGGGCAAAAAAAAAAAACCAACAAATTGTGACAAAAAAGAAGCATTTATTGTGCAAGAAAAGGACTGCTATCATCAGGATTTGGTCCCGAAGTTGATTGAGAGCATGAAAAGGGAGAAGGGAGAGGTCCTGAAGAAGGGTCAAACCTGCAAATATTTGATTGCTGCATTAACTAAAAATTAGGCCCCATTCCCGGCTTATTTTTCCGCGGTTGGCGCCGTATTGTGCCGGATTTGGCTTTAATCGGCCAATCCTCGGAGTCTTCGGTAAAACCCTGCTGTCATAGAGAACAGTGGATTCCGCGTCCTCCCCGCTTGGCGAAACCGTCGGGCGGGGAAAAAGTGAATGCACATTACCCAGGCGAATACGCGCGTAAAAAAGGCAGTCTAGGGGGCCCCGGCGGGGCCGCCCTCCTCCCCCCCCCCCGCCCCTTATTCACGCCGATTTGGAGCGCAATGGGCTCGAAAATTCGGCGTAATAAGCTGTAAAACGGGGCCCTAACGTCAAAAAAAGCTTTTGTTTATCATAAATGATTGCATTTGTATTTTGTATGTAAAAAAAAACATCTGAAAAAACACAAAAAAACCCAGAGGGCAAAAAAATCAGTGAAAATACTATTTGTGTCATTCTCAAAACTTTTTGGCCATGACGTACTTACTAGTGGGCCGGTTGGTGTTTCCCCCTAAGGTAAAGGCCGGCTATGTTGCATGTTTCCCAGCAGCTAGGTGCTTATATGGGGGAGAGGGAAGCAGACGACCCCCCCCAGTAGCTTTTGACCTTGTCCGGGAAAAGGGGGGAAGTCCACTGTAGGGAAATATCCAAAGGCTGTTCTACAAAAACCGGGTGGACCAATTTGAAAGGTAGGGGGCCAGGGGGAGCACTCTCAGACCTGAATAACGGGTTGCCTTTTTAAACCCTCCTCCCCTTTCTTGTTGTCTATTGTTTTTTGGTTTTTTGTTCATTTCTTATTGTTTGGTTGTTAATCTTGGTTTATCCCCTTTAGGTTTGCGCTTTGAGGCTAATGCCTCTCGGGCCTACACCCGGTGGGCTCCTGACGACGCTTCCTTCGGGGAGGCAGCACGGGTGACACCTCTCCTGCATAGTTTAAATTGCATGGAGGGATGTCTCCTTGCAATTCCATTAGGTATTGTTGGGAACATGTATCCCCCAATATTAAGTAAACATTTTTTTCTTGGCTTAGTGAATCGGGCAAAATCGTTTAGGGTTTTAATCGAAAAATTTGCGCTAAAAATACCCTGTTATATGTATATGTGATGCAAGGCAGCTGGATGTGTGAACGGCGTTGTAATGATGTTTTTGTATAACAAGGTCGAGATCATATCCCCTTTTGTATACTTGTTTATTAAAAAAAACTTTTTGAATAAATATACAGTTATAAAAAAAAAAAAAAACTTCCATTCACCTCTCCTCTCACCTTCGGTGTAGCGCTGCCCCATCCTTACTCTCCCATCCTTATGGGTGACAGAGGACACTGCATGGCATCCATCATGGTCTCCAATAAAGCTGATGTTTGGAAAAAATAACTTTTTATGTGAATGAGGTTAGGTCCCCACTTATGGCCACTTCCTGGTCCTCTCTTGACACACAGAATATTCCTGCTCATCCAATCACTGACTATGCAGGATGGGGGAATATAAACCCAGGGGAAAATGGGATCCTCTTTTATCAAACAAGATAATGTGAAGAGGATGTGCAGGATCACCTCCCAGCCTATTTTTGGACAACTTGTGACTTTTTCCTGAAAATTCGGTTTTTAGTAAATCCTTGTTTTCCCCCTTGTGAAATAAACAATTCTGGAGAATTTTTCTTTTAATTTGGGGTTTTGTGCTGGTCCTCTGTTATTCCTCCTAAAAAATGTATCACTGAATCTGTCAAAGGGTTTTTTCCTTTTAAAGGGTTTTTAAAGGGGTGGGGCCCCTGCACACACGGGGGGCACATTAGGGAAAAGGCTTTGCGCCAGAATTCTGGCACAATTTGCAACAAAAATAATGCGGTGCCTGCTTTATACCGCATTTATTATGTGGTTTAGACAGTTTCTAGACACTTCGGTATCTTGGTAAAGGAGGGTGCCTCCACAGTAAGGGCCATAGCTTAGCGTCCAACACTGTGCGGCAAAAAAAAAAATGCACCAAAATCTTAGCGCAGTCAGTGGCATAACGTAAGCTAACTAATCCGGTAGGTTATGTAATGGCTTGTCTACACCGCATGGTTTTCCATTTGGTTTTTAACGCAGATTTGGATTTTGAAAACCGTCAAAAAACGACTGTAAAACCATCCCCATGGACCTCAATAGAAAATCTGAGCTGTAGTCTTCAAAGTTTGGGTTTTTTGAGCATGAATTTCAAAATCACAATTTTTTCAAAAAAAACTTGAAATTTACTATTGAAGTCAATGAGATGACCAAATCCGAAAACCATGAAAAACAAAACGCACAAAAAACGAGTGGAAAATACTGTTCAAATACTCGCAAATTTTGATTAGAATCCACAGTATTTGTCTTTGTCGTGGGAACAGCCAAAAGGTAGACTCGATAGTTTAACAGGGGGTTTTTCCCCAAAGTAAAAATTTTACGTGGAAACTTGCCAACATAAATAAACATTTTTTACCATTCTTATTTTAAAAATTCGGACTGTTTTTTTAGCTGACCCTTTTGTGATCCCCTTTTTTACAGCTCATCACAGGGTGGAGCTCCTCAGTCCTGGTCGCACATGCTCAGACCACCTCCCTCTCAGGGAGACTGAGTGTTCAAACCCCGGGGGCGCCACTCTACTTGTCCTCTTTTCCTTTTAATTAGTCAAACAGTGCAAAATAAATAAAAAAAAACCTCATTCCCCCCCCATAGAAGGGAAGGGGTTAAAATTTAGGGACAAATTAGTGCCTGGAAACTTTTTGGGCTCCCGTTATCAGGCTAGTAAAAACTTGACAGGAGGGGAAACCGGAAATTTTCTCCAGGGTTTTATAAGGGTTTCCTCCCACAATGGAGGCAATTGGGTCTTGATAGTATTGCTCAACTGGTTAATGTTAGGGAACGCCGCTTTTTCTCTGTTGAGGAATTACAAGGCCTGTATGGTCTGGATCGGAGACACTTTTTTGCATTCAGACAAATAATGAGTTTCGCGAGAACTAAAATTGGTTCAGTAGCTGATCTTGTCAAACCCACTCATTTTGATAGTTTGGTTTCGGACCCAGTGAGTTCCCCGCTGTCCCTGCTGTCCTCTGGCCTTCGCAAACCCAAGGATGAAGAAACGGCGGCTGCAGTGTTCCGGGGGGTGGGAGCGCGACTTTCCTGACATTGATATAGCAGAAGCGGTGCTGGAGGGTGGATTAGGGTCAGAAAGAGGGTTATTGACGAATCTTGGAGAGACAATATTTCTGTATACCTCCTACTTTGGATTTTACTTCCCCACCCCCCCTCTTACCAGTTTACTCATTCTTGTCAATATTGACCAAAACTTGATTTATGTTGTGCCCCTTCAAATTACCTTAGCCCCAAATTTACGGGGGACTTGTACGCTCCCCAAATACCACAAATTAGTCAATTTAAGCCCGTGTAAAAAAGCCTTACCATGCTAGCGGCCAAACGGTGCCTATTGAGCTCGTGGTTGGATTTTCCCCGACTCCGTCCCTAAACACAGTATTCAGAAGTGAGGAAGCACATGCCCCTTTGGAAAGGTTACATTGTCCTAGATAAAAAAAGAAAACCCCAGACAGAGAAATTCTTTTAAAGGGTTGGCAAGCTTTTATTGAGGCCTTCCCTCTGATACGGAGATTATCTCTGTAATGCGGCCTTTTCCTTGCACAACGTGGTACTGGAAAGTGGTTTGGCGGGGGTTTTTGGGAAGGTTGCGGTAGACAGGGGGGTTCCTCCTCGGTGATTAGACAAAAGCCCACACTCACCTTCAGGGTTGTGTTTCGGTTAACTTTCTGATATTCTACAAGGTTCATTTGCACTTTGGGACAAAATCATAACTTCATATTTTGGGTTTTATACCTATTCTCTATGTTGGGGCAGTTTTATGTTTTAGGTTATGTTTATACTATGTTAACATTATGTTTTAATTTGTAATCTGTATAAGCACTTATTATATCTGCTTGCAATTATTGTATTACGCCCAGATATTTATTTTATTATTAGCTCGTCGGGGCTCTTTATTTGTGTTTTTGGTTATGTATGTTTAACAGAAAACCTAATAAAATTTGATATAGAAAAAAAAAAAAAAAAAGAAATCTCAATTAGGTATGTGCATTTATAAAGAGAAAGAAAAAAATCCACAGGACTAGTTCCTGCAGGGGCTTGAACCTAGGACCCTTGTGCTGTGAGGTAAAAGCTTTGCTTCTGAGCTACTCACAATTCTATACATAAATAGACCTTTCGTTGACTAAAGAGAGGAAGGGCCTGGTGATGTCATCCTGCTGGGTCACATGACATGCAATTCAAACAAATCAGACACGCCCCCTTCTGAGCACACAGAGCTGGATACAGGAGGTATGAAATGAGATCGTGGCAAAACCCCTTTAACTTGCTGGAGACCTAGTATAGATATATACATATATTTTTCACTGTATACGGTTACTTCACACCTGATTATTCATAGATACACCTTTATTGTTATTCCCTGAGGAATTCCCGTGTAATCCGGGAAGGAAACTCATTGGATTTATACATATTACACAGGGCGGACCAGGGCTCACAAGCTTAGGTTCCGGGTTGGCCGTCCTCATGTCCCCAATTTTTTGTCAGGAGTGTCTAGTTTAGTTCATCCGTATACCCTTCAACATACTGTACTGTAAGTATTAGCCTCTTACTATGCCACACCGCCATCTAGTGGAATTATTATTTTTTTCTGTGATATATAATTTGCATTTTGTATCTTACACTTTTTATCTGTAGAAGTAAAGTTACGTTTTACGTCTTGTCCAATGAATTCATTAAATAGATGCGACATGAGGCGTAACAGACCCTCTATAAAGTATTAATAATTCCTGGTGACTGATTCCCCCTAAGTTGTAGAATCCATACATTCTAAAATCATCAGATTACCGTCTGGAATCCCCCATGGTGACTCAGTGGTTAGCAGAGTGTAGCACGGTGACTCAGTGGTTAGCAGAGTGTAGCACGGTGGCTCAGTGGTTAGTAGAGTGTAGCACGGTGTCTCAGTGGTTAGTAGAGTGCAGCATGGTGGCTCAGTGGTTAGAAGAGTAGCACGGTGGCTCAGTGGTTAGCAGAGTAGCACGGTGGCTCAGTGGCTAGCAGAGTGTAGCACGGTGTCTCAGTGGTTAGCAGAGTGTAGCACGGTGACTCAGTGGTTAGCAGAGTGTAGCACTGTGGCTCAGTGGTTATCAGAGTGCAGCACGGTGTCTCAGTGGTTAGCAGAGTGTAGCATGGTGTCTCAGTGGTTAGCAGAGTGTAGCACTGTGACTCAGTGGTTAGCAGAGTGTAGCACGGTGGCTCAGTGGTTAGCAGAGTGTAGCACGGTGGCTCAGTGGTTAGCAGAGTGTAGCACGGTGGCTCAGTGGTTAGCAGAGTGTAGAACGGGGGCTCAGTGGTTAGGCAGTGTGAAGCACGGTGTCTCAGTGGTTAGCAGAGTGTAAGGCACGGTGGTCAGTGGTTAGAGAGTGCAGCACGGTGGCTCAGTGGTTAGCAGGAGTGTAGAAACAGTGGCCCCTCAGTGGTTAGCAGAGTTTTAGCACGGTGATTCAGTGGTTAGCAGAGTGTAGCACGGTGGCTCATTGTTTAGCAGAGTGTAGCACGGTGTCTCAGTGGTTAGCAGAGTTTAGCACGGTGGCTCAGTGGTTAGCAGAGTGTAGCACGGTGGCTCAGTGGTTAGCAGAGTGTAGCACGGTGGCTCAGTGGTTAGCAGAGTGCAGCACGGTGTCTCAGTGGTTAGCAGAGTGTAGCACGGTGGCTCAGTGGTTAGCAGAGTGTAGCACTGTGGATTAGTGGTCAGCAGAGTGTTGCACCATGGATCAGTGGTTAGCAGAGTGCAGAATGGTGTCTCACTGGTTAGCAGAGTGCAGCACGGTGACTCAGTGGTTAGCAGAGTGCAGCACGGTGACTCAGTGGTTAGCAGAGTGTAGCATGGTGGCTCAGTGGTTAGCAGAGTGCAGCATGGTGTCTCAGTGGTTAGCAGAGTGCAGCACGGTGACTCAGTGGTTAGCAGAGTGCAGCACGGTGACTCAGTGGTTAGCAGAGTGTAGCACGGTGGCTCAGTGCTTAGCAGAGTGTAGCACGGTGGCTCAATCGTTAGCAGAGTGTAATACAGTGGCTCAGTGGTTAGCAGAGTGTAGCACGGTGTCTCAGTGGTTAATAGAGTGTAGCACGGTGTCTCAGTGGTTAGTAGAGTGTAGCACAGTGGCTCGGTGGTTAGCAAAATGTAGTACGGTGGCTCAGTAGTAACAGTGTAGCACGGTGGCTCAGCAGTATAGCACCATGGCTCAGTGGTTAGCAGAGTGTAGCATGGCGTCTCAGTGGTTAGCAGAGTGTAGCACCGTGGATCAGTGGTTAGCAGAGGGGTGCCCCGGTGGCTCAGTGGGTTAGCAGAGTGCAGCACGGTGGCTCAGTGGTTAGCAGAGTGCCGCTCGGTGGCTCAGTGGCTAGCTGAGTGTAGCTCGGTGGCTCAGTGGTTAGCTGAGTGTAGCACGGTGGCTCAGTAGTCAGTAGAGTGTAGCACGGTGGCTCAGTGGTCAGTAGAGTGTTGCACGGTGGCTCAGTGGTTAGCAGAATTTTAGCACGGTGCTCAGTGGTTAGCAGAATGTAGCAGGGTTTGGCGCAGTGGTTAGCAGAGTGAAGCATGGTGGCTCAGTGGTTTAGCAGAATGTAGCACGGTGGCGCAGTGGTTAGCAGAGTGAAGCACCGAGGCTCAGTGGTTAGCAGAGTGAAGCACGGTGGCTCAGTGGTTAGCAGAGTGCAGCACGGTGGCTCAGTGGTTAGGAGAGTTTAGCACGGTGGCTCAGTGGTTAGTAGAGTGCAGCACGGTGGCTCAGTGGTTAGTAGAGTAGCACAGTGGCTCAGTGGTTAGCAGAGTATAGCACGGTGACTCAGTGGTTAGCAGAGTGCAGCATGGTGGTTCAGTGGTTAGCAGAGTGTAGCACGGTGGCTCAGTGGTTAGCAGAGTGTAGCACGGTGGCTCAGTGGATAGCAGAGTGTAGCACGGTGGCTCAGTGGTTAGCAGAGTGTAGCACGGTGGCTCAGCAGTATAGCACGGTGGCTCAGTCCTCAGCAGAGTGTAGCACGGTGGCTCAGTGGTTAGCAGAGTGTAGCACGGTGGCTCAGTGGTTAGCACAGTGTAGCACGGTGGCTCAGTAGTCACAGTGTAGCATGGTGGCTCAACAGTATAGCACCATGGCTCGGTGGTTAGCAGAGTGCAGCACGGCGTCTCAGTGGTTAGCAGAGTGTAGCACGGTGTCTCAGTGGTTAGCAGAGTGAAGCATGGTGGCTCAGCAGTATAGCACGGTGGCTCAGTGGTTAGTAGAGTGTAGCACGGTGGCTCAGTGGTTAATAGAGTGTAGCACGGTGGCTCAGCAGTATAGCACAGTGGCTCAGTGATTAGCAGAGTGTAGCACGGTGGCTCAGTGGTTAGCAGAATGTAGCACGGTGGCTCAGTGGTTAATAGAGTGTAGCACGGTGGCTCAGCAGTATAGCACAGTGGCTCAGTGGTTAGTAGAGTGTAGCACAGTGGCTCAGTGGTTAGCAGAGTGTAGCACGGTGTCTCAGTGGTTAGGAGAGTGAAGCACGGTGTCTCAGTGGTTAGCAGAGTGTAGCACGGTGGCTCAGTGGTTAGCAGAATGTAGCACGGTGGCTCAGTGGTTAATAGAGTGTAGCACGGTGGCTCAGCAGTATAGCACAGTGTCTCAGTGGTTAGCAGAATGTAGTACGGTGGCTCAGTGGTAAGCAGAGTATAGTATGCTGGCTCGGTGGTTAGCAGAGTGTAGCACGGTGGCTCAGTGGTTAGCAGAGTGCAGCACGGTGGCTCAGTGGTTAGCAGAGTGTAGCACTGTGGCTCAGTGGTTAGCAGAGTGTAGCACAGTGGCTCAGTGGTTAGCAGAGTGCAGCACGGTGTCTCAGTGGTTAGCAGAGTGTAGCACGGTGTCTCAGTGGTTAGTAGAGTGTAGCACGGTGGCTCAGTGGTTAGCAGAATGTAGTACGGTGGCTCAGTGGTTAGCAGAGTGTAGCACGGTGTCTCAGTGGTTAGTAGAGTGTAGCACGGTGGCTCAGTGGTTAGTAGAGTGTAGCACGGTGGCTCAGTGGTTAGTAGAGTGTCACACAGTGGCTCAGGGTTAGCAGAATGTAGCACGGTTGGCTCAGTGGTTGAGAGTTGTAGCATGGTGGCTCAGTGGTTCGCAGAGTGTAGCACGGTGGCTCAGTGGTTAGGAGAGTGTAGCACGGTGGCTCAGTGGTTAGCAGAGTGTAGCACGGTGTCTCAGTGGTTAGCAGAGTGTAGCACGGTGTCTCAGTGGTTAGCAGAGTGTAGCACGGTGTCTCAGTGGTTTGTAGAGTGTAGCACGGTGTCTCAGTGGTTAGTAGAGTGCAGCATGGTGGCTCAGTGGTTAGAAGAGTAGCACGGTGGCTCAGTGGTTAGCAGAGTAGCACGGTGGCTCAGTGGTTAGCAGAGTGTAGCACGGTGGCTCAGTGGTTAGCAGAGTGTAGCACGGTGGCTCAGTGGTTAGCAGAGTGTAGCACGGTGGCTCAGTGGTTAGCAGAGTGTAGCACGGTGGCTCAGTGGTTAGCAGAGTGTAGCACGGTGGCTCAGTGGTTAGCAGAGTGCAGCACGGTGGCTCAGTGGTTAGCAGAGTGAAGCACGGTGGCTCAGTGGTTAGCAGAGTGCAGCACGGTGGCTCAGTGGTTAGAAGAGTAGCACGGTGGCTCAATAGTTAGCAGAGTGTAGCACAGTGGCTCAATAGTTAGCAGAGTGTAGCACAGTGGCTCAGTGTTTAGCAGAGTGTAGCACAGTGTCTCAGTGGTTAGCAGAGAGTAGCACGGTGGCTCAGTGGTTAGCAGAGTGTAGCACGTGCTCAGTGGTTAGCAGAGTGCAGAAACGGTGGCTCAGTGGTTAGCAGAGTGTAGCACGGTGGCTCAGTGGTTAGCAGAGTGTAGCATGGTGGATCAGTGGTTAGCAGAGTGTAGCACAGTGGATCAGTGGTCAGTAGAGTGGCTCAGTGGTGGCTCAGTGGTTAGCAGAGTGTAGCACGGTGGCTCAGTGGTTAGCAGAGTGTAGCACGGTGGCTCAGTGGTTAGCAGAGTGTAGCACGGTGGTCATTGGTTAGCAGAGTGTAGCACGGTGGCTCAGTGATTAGCAGAGTGTAGCACGGTGGCTCAGTGGTTAGTAGAGTGTAGCACGGTGGCTCAGTGGTGTGCTCCGATGGGGGCAGGGAGCGATGATGACATCGCTGTACTGCGCTGCGGTATATAATGGCGCTATAGAGACATCATGCTTATCTGACACGATAAGGACTTGTGGCTGTGACTGCACAGACGCCCTTATAATACACGGCAGAGCGGCGGCAGCAGATCGTTACCTCGATGTCGTGAATTCTCTCCAGGTCTCGGTGTGACCCACAGACCTCCCGCACACGGCTGGAAACAACTGGCGGCTAAGCGTCGCCGAAGCGCTGCCGTCTCCTAGGTAACCGTAAACCACGTGACTCATGTCAGCCTATAGCGTTCGGCTCCGCCATGTTGTGGTTGGCACGGGACAGGCGCTGAGCCTGTGCGGCGCTTCTGACATGAACCAGGAGAGCAGGAGCTGTGGACGGGATCTGACCACAGGATAAGGGATCGCACGCCGGCGTCACGTGACGCCCAGCGCCGGTATCAGGAGTGTTATTATTTCTAGGCTGCTGGAAGGTCTCTATTTCCGGTTTGGAGATCGTTCACTTCCGGCAGTTGGAGACGCTCTAGCTCGCTGGCTGCCTTGTCTATGGTGGTCATGTGCGGCCGGTTGTAGTCCCTCATGTCTGAGAGCCCGGGACCTCCAGCCACCAGTCAGCTGGTCATGAAGAAGGGCGGCGGGATCCCCGTGTTTGAGTTCCCGGATGAGGCTGAACTGGAGTTGGACGGTGAGTGGTGGAGTCACGTCCTGCCATATGTGTAACTGACAGGACGGGGCCATTCCCTGCAACGCTTTATATAGTCTCCCAGCTGACCTCGACAGGACAGCTGAGAGCGCCCCCCATAGGCGGAATTCATAGCTATGCAATTTCTGCGAGTTTGATATTGCAGGAAAAATAACTGTTGAGGGGCGACTGCTCTGGAGAGAAATAACGTTGGGACAACAAACTTTTCCACAAGTGGAAGCAAACGGAGATCACGGTTTTGGGGGATATTCTTAAAGGGGTTGTCTCACTACAGCGATTGCTTTTTATGTTAAAGATCTTACAAAAACAAGTCACTTTGCAATACGTGTCCATTAGCAGTCTCCTACCTATTCCTAGATATCCCCTCTGGTATGGGCTGCATCAGGTTGCTATAGCTACAGACCTGTTTGATCTCTCCTGATAGGCTGCCAGTGCTGGACGCTATAGATACAGACCTGGTGTCCTCACTGCAGGCCATTAAAAGCCAGTAAATATGTCTCTGAATTAAAAAATGAGACTGAGAAAACAGGACTAAAGTAAGATGAATCGACGTAGTGAGACAACCCCTTTAAAGACCCTAGGGCAGTGGTCTGCAACGTTGGCGATCACTCTGAACAGCGATGCGTGTTTTACATTGAAAGCAATGGAAGTTACACTGCACATTGTTAGATGCGTGTTTGGGTCTGAATCACGGATCCAAACACACTTCTATAAGACGCTGTGTAAACGTTCCCTTAGGCTTGGTCCACACAGCATGTCAAAATGACATCCAAAATCCGACGGCATTTTGGCATTGGCGGGACTGCGTGTTTTTGGTGCAGATTTGCACAAAAGCCGCGGTTGGTTTTCGGATTTGACGTCGGCCCCATTCACTGAATATACAGGACCGACGGCAAATCCATGCGGGATCCGTTGGAATATACAACGTGTTGCTTATTCCACTGGATTTTAAACCCAACAGTAAAGGATTAGAGCATGGGTCTTTCATTGCTGTCTATGCAGCACAGGGTACTGTCAGATTTTCGGTGGATTCAAAATACTGAATCTGATGGGGGAAAAAAAACGACGGTGTTTATGTGCTGTTTAGACCTAGCCTTAAAGGGGTTGTCTCACCACACTGTTTCACAGAGCAGCTTTCCTTCATTCATCCTGTCTCTTCCTGGTTAGGCTGTGGGTGGTTGTATAGTAGTACAGGATATAAAATTAAAAAAAAAACACAAAGGGGGCGCACCCTTGAGAAAATGCCGGTATACGGCAGGAAACGCGTTTTTTATTGTCCTGATTTTTTAATGGTGCGAGGGTCTACTACCCCTGCATCTTTTAAGAATTAAAGACACTTTCCTATAAGTCAGAATCTTGGCTTTTTTTCCCAATTTCATGTGCGCCGGGTCCGCCATTTTATCTTTGTAGTTGTATAGTAGTAGTTAGCATATCCGATCTTATACAAATGTTTAATTACTCAGACGTGAGAGCAGGAGATGTTTATCTAAAATCCAGAGAAGCTTCAGAGCTAAAGTAAACAAAAGTAGTCTCCTTTGTTTGTTAGATCAGGTAACACTCAAGCTTCTTCCCTTCTGTGTGTTGACATCATCTCTGCTATCAGATGAGACAGACAGCAGGGCAGAGCAGGCTGGTGACCTAGAGCAGGGGTCCCCAACTTCAGTCCTCCCGCCCCACCAACAGGTCATGTTTTCTGGCTTTCCTTAGTGTTGCACAGGTGATATCATTATTGTCAGTGCAATCTGTGGGATATCCTGAAAACATGACCTGTTGGTGGGGCGTGAGGACTGGAGTTGGAACACTGACCTAGAGAAACCTGAGTGCACTCAATGCTGGTAAAACACTTTTAGCTCCTCAACAAAGCACAATAAACAAAGCAATGTATATGGAAAAAGTCTTCATTTACTGTTCCCTGTATGCTGTAAGCCAATCTTTGTAGTGAGATGTCCCTTTAAGAGGTCATATATGGACAGGTTGATTTTAAGAGTAGGTTTAACCTGGGTTCCCAACACGGCTTACAATGCTTGCAGTTCAGACATTATTGCAAAATGGAAGTGTTCAATGTTCGGTTCTTGGGTGACCCCCAAGGATTTTGAGGATGTGATGAATTTGAAGGGAGACAAAGGGTTGCTCTATAAACTGCATTGTAGACTACAGGAGTGGCAATCAGATTCTATGGTGTCGTCCTCTATTTTTCAGAAATACGAGCGCTCAGAGATGACAGCTTATGATACAAGATTTTAAAAGGACTCTATAGTTAGAACATCGACTATAAGTGAACAGTGGATAGAGGTGACTTTTAGGCTCCTCATAGGGCATCTGTGCCATTGTTCTGCCTTGCAATACAGATCACTTTGATTATTTGAAACATTGTCCAAAATGCAAATTGGATGAGGTGGAGCTGTCACTGCTTTTAGTTCTGCCCAGAGCTTTAAAAGTTCTGGAATGAGGTTTTGGTTTTCTTGAGACACATGAGAGGCGAAGGTCTCCAGGGAACCTCAGTGTTGTCTGCTTTGCTGTCCTCCCAAAGAATCCCAGAATGAAGGGTCTAAGGATACTTTGATTGCAATCAAGGGTGTTCATCAGGGCTGTGGAGTCGGAGTCGCAATAAAATGGACCAACTCAACTTCCCAAAATATAAAATAGGCTGGTACAGTTAAATGCAGTGCCAAGAGCAAGAGGAATTGGGTCCTGCCAGTGCTACTGCTCCCTTATCTTCCGCCTCGTCAGATGAGTTTAATTTTGAAAAGTATTTGGTTGACATGAAGCAGGCAAAGCGTTACCGCAGGGAAAAGATTCCGCTCCCACAGCAAACAGATTGACCAGATTTCAGCAAAATGTTTCATTTGCTTTCAAAGAAGTGGGAGAGTTCAACCGTTCATCAGAACTGACTGCAGGAGGCAATTCCTTTATACCCTGAAATAGTTAGAGATGTTACCCCTGTGGTCACTGCTTTGCCATCAACCCAAGTTAGTGTAGAGAGGCCGTTCTCTAGCCTGGAAATAATTGGATCAGATTTGAGGTAATCTATGAAGGATCTGAAGGAGGCAATACTATTTCTCAGAACAAATGGTGGTGGGACAATCTTTTTCTTCTTGTACACCACAAATTATAGCCCGGGCTGTGGAGTCGGCAAGCCAAAGCCCCGACTCCGACTCCTCAATTTCCCAAACCCCTGACTCCCTCATACATGGCGCATGTTTAAGTGATAACTTTACTGTAGTAAAGTGGTAACATCCGGCTGTTTATCACCTTATGATACAATAATCAAGCTATTTAGGTAGAACAGACACTGACAAGCAAAAGGGTAACAATGTTTTGATCTTTTGAAAACTTGTGGGTAGAGTTGAAGAAAAAGCTGTATTTGTATCCAAGTCCAGTCCGCACCAACATTGGGAATGCGTGGAAGAGACCTGGAATCAGATTTTGGTCATGATGTGCTTGAATCTAATTCAGAGCCCAGAAGGATTCAGACAGTATTGAAAACCAAAAGGTGGATTTCCCAAATACTAACAAGATAATAAAATTAACATTTTTATTTTTAGGAGCAAAACAGTAACAATGCAGTTACAGGATTGTAATCCCTTAAAGGGTTTTTCTTGATTTAAAGATCATATCTGTAATGATGGGGACAGTAAAAATAAGCACTTTTGTATTTGGTTTGCATTACCTAAATCATTAAGTATAGCAGATATGAGCTAATTTGTGTTTAGAGCTAAATCAGCAGCCTTAGGTTGGGCCACGCCGCCTTTGCTGTGATTGGATGTCTGATGTTTCATTTAGCCCTGTTAGGACATACCCCTGGATTGGACATGCCCCCTGTGCTGTGATTGGCTGCCTGTACTCTCTTCCCTATGAGGTGTGTAAAATGGCTGCTGTCTGTTTTCTCATTGTCTCACTGCACCCTTAGCTGTGTAATAATGGCTGCATGAGCTCCTCTATGCCCCTTCTCTTCTAGTGACAGCTCTATGTAAAGGAGTCTCTAGTTGCTAAATACACCCCCATATAACACAGCCTTATACACAGAGAGAGTATGTCACAGCTCTGCAGACCTCCTGCAGTGGTCAGTTCTCATGCCTGCAGAGCTGTCCCCTCCCTCCACAAGCTCCTTGTAACCAGAACACCTGTATCGGTGTAAGCAGTTCTACATACAGCCTGAAATGATGAAACAAATGTGAGGAAGGAACTCTGCTCCCCTCTCTGTTATCAGGCAGGAGGTAGAGGGGGAGCAGAGTGCATTCCTCACATTTGTTTCATCATTTCAGGCTGTATGTATAACTGTTAACAGCAATGCAGGTGTTCTAGTTACAAGGAGCCTCGAGGTAGGTGACAGCTCTGCAGACATGAGAACTGATCATTGCAGGAGGTGTGCAGAGCTGTGACATTATCTCAATTCCACTTCTCACACAGAATGTCACCAGTCTTCAGTGATGGAAGACATGTTTACTAGTAGGAGAGACACGCCCCTGGATTTGAAGCTGTAACAGAGAGAGAAAGCTTAAGAGGCCCACGAAAGCCTGTAATCAGAAAACCCTTTTAAGTCCCAGGCCTGAAAAGTACTTAATGACAAGCACATTTTGTAAACGGGCTTGTGAAAGTATCAGTTCAGAACAGAAAGTAGGTCACGCTTACACATGACTCTATTCTGTTCTATGGGAGTTCCTAGTACTTTTGAGCAGAGTGTTCAGCTGTACTCAGAACTCCAGTAGAACAGAATGAAGATTCATGGGCGACTGGCTATCCATTCTCAGAGTTGCGGGGCCCTAAGGTGGACCCCATAATTTTCACACTTTAATGGCTTACAATTTGATAGTATATCAATAGGATAAGATGAAAATGCCCCTTTTATTGTTGTGGCGGTTGGACAATCCCTTTAACCCCCAGATGAATTTGTATACAATTCATACAAAATCTCACATGTTGACAGTGCTATTTGGCCCCTTCTTCGATATTTTATACAATAAGGGGGTTATGTTTAAAAGGACTTTCTCACTAGGCTGTTTTACTGAATCACAAGTAGTTTACACTCGCTATGCCTTTGTCAGGCTGTGGGTGGCTCTATAGCAATGATTTGCATATTTAGCTTCTAGCTGAGCCATTGTGCTGACAAGTGCAGGAGAGGTTTATCTTTAGTAAACACAAGGTATGTGTGCTATGAGGACTGAATACAATGACTTATCAGTAATTTGAAGCTAATCTTATCAGAGATAATTTTGTTTTTCTCCAGAATTCAGTCCATCAGTGCTCCCAGCTAAACGGATAAGAGTATGGCCTGGTATGCAGGTTACCATAGAAACCTGTGTGCCGTCAGAGAGCTCAAAATGTCTCATCTCATGGCTAAAGTAAAATCTATTGACCGTCGTATTTAGAAAAAGTCTTCACTTAACTTTCCCATCATGTTGAAAGCTAATCTTTGTAGTGAGAAAACCCTTTTAAGGCTATATCTACACTGCACTGGTATTTTTAAAGGGGTTCTATCGTTTGACGCGTTCGTGCTCTTCCGCGAATTCTCTGAGATTGAATTTGAAATCCAGAGGCGTGTCTCTCCTCACTGAAGAGCTGTGACATCATCATTCTGTGTGACGCAGGGGCAGAGGAAGGTTGTCTGGAGAGCATTCAGCCTCCTGCAGTGTTCTCTTGTGTCTGCAGAGCCTTCAGCTTCAGGCTCCACAAGCTCCTTGCTGGGCTATAACCAGTTATACACACAGCCTGAACTGATGAAACACGTGAGGAATGCACACTGCCCTCCCCCTCTGTTATCAGGCAGGAGACTGTGTGACTGTTATATGGAGGGAGCACAGGACATAAGGCTGTGTTATATGATCTGAGTTATGTAATTAGCCAGATAATTCCCCTTAGAGCTGGAAGATGAGCATACAGCCAGCAGCGCTCGCACATAGCTGGTTTTGCCAATCGCAGTGCAGGGGGTGTGTCCAGGGGGGTGGAATTCGATCGCAGGCGTGTCCCGAGTAGCCTATCGCAGAAAAGGGGGCGTGTCCCGAGCAGCAGCAGAAATAGAAAACAGATGCACAGAAAAGATCATATCTACTAAATCAAGTGACTTAATACAACCCAATTACAAACGTGCTTATGTTTACTGGCCCCATAATCTGAGACGTGATCTTTGTAGCGAGAAAACCCCTTTAAGCGGATTCAGCATATAGAATCCGAAAAAAATCCTACCAGTCCCTATAGACTGCATTAGAAAATCCGAGCTGTAATCTACACGGCCCAGATTTTCTATTGTCGGCTATCTAAACCGGCGGTTAATTGAATATGTTCTATAATCCTCTGCATTACAGTGGATTCTAGTACGGTTCAATGTTTTAGGGCCGGACATAAAACAACCATAAAATCCACAACAAAAACCGCGGTGTGGCGATGTTAAAATACAGTCAGATTTCCATTGGTGTTTAAGTCAGTGTCCACACACCCCCCCCCCTCCCCTCCCAAAATGTATGACCTTAGCCCTAAACCAGTGTTTCTCAACTCCAGTCCTCAAGGCCCACCAACAAGTCACGTCTCCCACAGAATGCACTGACAAGAATGATATCACCTGTGCAATGCAGAGGAAATCCTGAAAACTTGACCGGTCGGTCTTGAGGACTGGAGTTGAGAAACACTGCCGTTCAGTTCTGGGCCCCAGTTTATAGAAGAGATGTAATGGAGCTAGAGAGAATACAAAGACGATCAACCAAACTTATAAGGGGAATGGCGCATCTTAGTTATGAGGAGAGGTTAGAAGAATTGAACTTATTTAGTCTTGAGAAAAGACGGCTTCGGGGGGGACATGATTAATATATATATAAAAGTATGGGGAAAAATTATTTCAAGTGAAGCCCCCTCAAAAGACAAGGGGACATTCCCTTCGACTAGAGAAAAAAGGATTAAATCTCCAGAGGAGAAGGTCGTTCTTCACTGTGAATCTGTGGAATAGCTGCCTGAGGAGCTGGTCACAGCAGGAACAGTAGAGAGTTTCAAGAAAGGCTTAGATTCCTACCTGGAACTAAAGAATATTAATGCGTATGTAGCCATGTAAAATTCTGGATCCTGGCTGGTGGCGGTTCTGGGGTCCGGTGGAGTCTCTCCTGGAGCAGATTGGTTCTTGCCTTGTGGGTTTCAGGGCATTAACCAGTGGGGAGGCTGGGCTTGAACTCCTTGTCTCCCTCCCTCACCCACATTTTCCCCACCCTTGGCTGAACTTTATGGACACGTGTCTTTTTTTTTTTTTTTTTTTTTTTTTTTCTTTTTCAACCGTACTCACTATGTAACACTTATTGGCACCTAAAATTAAAGCTCTGCCCACCTGTCCATGTCACACGTGCACTGCAACTTGACAGGCCAAGCATTCCTGCAGTCTGGATGGGTGTACAGTCATGGCCAAAAGTTTTGAGAATGACACAAATCTTATATTTTCACATGATCTGTTGCCCTCTGGTTTTTATGTGTTTGTCACATGTTTTTATCACATACAGAAATACAAGTGCATTCATATTATGATTAACAAAAGCTTTTATTGACAGTTAGAATGAGTTAATGCAGCAAGTCAATATTTGCAGTGTTGACCCTTCTTCTTCAGGACCTCTGCAATTCTCCCTGGCATGCTCTCAATCAACTTCTGGACCAAATCCTGACTGATAGCCGTCCATTCTTGCACAATCAATGCTTGCATTTTGTCACAATTTGTTGGTTTTTGTTTGTCCACCCGTCTCTTGATGATTGACCACAAGTTCTCAATGGGATTAAGATCTGGGGAGTTTCCAGGCCATGGACCCAAAATCTCTATGTTTTGTTCCCTGAGCCATTTAGTTATCACCTTTACTTTATGGCAAGGTGCTCCATCATGCTGGAAAAGGCATTGTTGATCACCAAACTGCTCTTGGACGGTTGGGAGAAGTTGGTCTTGGAGGACATTCTGATACCATTCTTTATTCATGGATGTGTTTTTAGGCAAGACTGTTAGAGAGCCGATTCCCTTGGCTGAGAAGCAACCCCACACATGAATGGTTTCTGGATGCTTTACAGTTGGCATGAGACAAGACTGGTGGTATCGCTCACCTTGTCTTCTCCGAACAAGCTGTTTTCCAGATGTTCCAAACATTCGGAAAGGGGATTCATCAGAGAAAATGACTTTACCCCAGTCCTCAGCAGTCCACTCCCTGTACCTTTGGCAGAATATCAGTCTGTCCCTGATGTTTTTTCTGGAGAGAAGTGGCTTCTTTGCTACCCTCCTTGACACCAGGCCTTGCTCCATAAGTCTCCGCCTCACAGTGCGTGCAGATGCACTCACACCTGCCTGCTGCCATTCCTGAGCAAGCTCTGCACTGCTGGTAGCCCGATTCCGAAGCTGAAACCCTTTTAAGAGACGGTCCTGGCGCTTGCTGGTCTTTCTTGGGCGCCCTGGAGCCTTTTTGGCAACAATGGAACCTCTCTCCTTGAATTCCTTGATGATGCGATAGATTGTTGACTGAGGTGCAATCTTTCTAGCTGCGATACTCTTCCCTGTTAGGCCAGTTTTGTGCAGTGCAATGATGACTGCACGTGTTTCTTTAGCGATAACCATGGTTAACAGAAGAGAAACAATGATGCCAAGCACCAGCCTCCTTTTAAAGTGTCCAGTGGTGTGATTCTTACTTAGTCATGACAGATTGATCTCCAGCCCTGTCCTCATCAACACCCAGACCTGTGTTAATGGAGCAATCACTGAAACGATGTTAGCTGGTCCTTTTAAGGCAGGCCTGCAATGAAGTTGAAATGTGTTTTGGGGGAAAAAGTTCATTTTCTAGGCAACTATTGACTTTGCAATTAATTGCTGTTAAGCTGATCACTCTTTATAACATTTTGGAGTATATGCAAATTGCCATTATAAAACCTGATGCAGTAGACTTTGTAAAAATTAACATTTGTATCATTCTCAAAACTTTTGGCCATGACTGTAAATATGTGGGTCATGGAGGGCGCACGGGGTGATTAGAGGAACAACTGTTTCTTTCCCCTCAAATGTGACGTATGGGGCTGATAACATGACCGGGTCGCTCGGGTCTGCAGAGCCGTGATAAGAGAGGACAGTAACGGGCTGGGATCTCCTTCATGATGTCACTTAGAGCTTTCCTCCCTCCTTACACACAGAACAAGGAGGTATAAGGTCTCATCCTGCTCCCCGACAAGTGCTGCACCTCAAACATTGCATCTAGAGCAGGGCTGGGCCATTAATTTTTCCATGGGGCCGCATGAGAAAGTGCAATGGTTTTAGAGGGCCGGACTAATAAAAACATAGGGTGAACGGGGGAAAAATTCGTTTTTGGGGGATTATTTTTGTGGAAACTTACTGGGGGATGTATCTATATACCTGCCTTACTGATGGTACACAGTAAGACAGGTATATACAGCTCTCCTCAGTAAAGTAGGTATGTGGATGTATGTCCCCTCAGTCGGTCAGGTATCTAGGTACCCGCAAGCAGGTATGTATAGAGATACAGCTCCCCACAGGCAGGTATAGAGATACAGCTCCCCACAGGCAGGTAGATAGATGCAGCTCCCCACAGGCAGGCAGGTAGATACAGCTCCCCACAGGCAGGCAGGTAGATGCAGCTCCCCACAGGCAGGTAGTTTAATGACCAAAATTAAAAATAACAAACACTAATACTCACCTTGGCTTACCTGCTTCCCGGCCGAGCGCGCTCGTCTTCTATCCGAGGAGCTTCCCGGGCTGGTGGGCGTGATGACGTCATGCCGCCAGCGCCGGGACGCTCCTCCGTCAGCTCCTGGGCCCGCACAGAGTTATTACTGTGTGCGCCCAGGAGAGGCAGCGGTGAGTGGAGTTCACCGCGTCGCTGCCTAATTCACCAGTACAGGTGATACTAATAGTAGCGCTGACGGCCCGCGGCGGCCTCTCAGCAACACCCGGCCACAGTGGCCGTCAGCGCTACTATTAGACCTGGGCATGGTACGCCGCGGGCTGCATCCAACGAGCTGGAGGGCCGGAGGCAGGCCGTACATCGCCCAGGTCTGATCTAGAGCATAGGTGTCATTTGAGGGCAGAGACTCTGGGGTTGAATGTGATACCAGAGTATAAGCTGGAGCAAGCGTCCAGAGGGCTTTCCTGTGATATAGTCATCTCCTATGCACAGTATCAGTGATTAATATCTGGTCGCTGGGGACCCAACATTAGGAACCCACTGATGACTAAAACAGAGGCCCCAAGTCCCCCTCCATCTTTAGCACAGTGCGGAAGTGTTTGAATGCATCACCAGTTACACATGCGCTCTGCTGCTCCATTCAAAGTCTATGGGACTGACCGGCCAAGGACATGTTCAGTGATCACTTGGTGGCTCAGCGGTGGGAGGCCCTGCGGGAGATGATGAATGTCATGGAATACACAGGTCCTTGGCAGTAGAAGGCCGGGGTCACCCTCATTTATCAAAACTGTCCAGCAGTAAGACTGTCTTTGTTGCCCATAGCAACCGTCCAGGGCTCAGCTTTCATATCTTATAGTGCTCTGGGAAAATGAAAGCTGAGCTCTGAGTGTCCTCATTGCCCATAGCAAGCAGTTTTACTGTTAAACGGTTTTGATAAATGAGGCCTTAAAGGGGTTGTCTCACTACATTGATTCAGCTTTCCTCAGTCCTGTTTTCTTGGTTTTATTTTGAATTCAGGGGCGTGTTTACAGTCTTCCATTAGGCTGCAGTAGATGCCAGGTCTGTAGCTATAGCAACCAGTGCTGGCAGCCTATCAGGATAGACCGACCGAACAGGTCTGTAGCTATAGCGACCTGAGGAGCTGATGCAGCTCGTACAAGAGGGGATGTCTCAGAATAGTTCGGAAACTGCTAATGGACATGTATTGCAAACTGACTTGTTTTTGCAAGATCTTTAACTTAAAAAGCAGCGATCCTTGTAGTGAGACAACCCCTTTAAGCTCAGAGATGTATCTTACAGATAATGTAATTTCTGAACAGTCAGAACCCCCCACCCCCACTTTGTTCTAGTGCCTGTTGAGGGGCAGTGTATCTGGAATATTGGGGTCCGCTCTGCTGACATGCGGCTTGGCTATAGGGATGGGTGTACATGTCAGTAACCCGGCAGCTGTCTGTACATATGACATGTAATGTGTGCACTGGTATCGCCTTACCACCGTACCAGCTGGCACACAGATTGGAACGTATCCCAGCTGATGAAAATAACCAAATCCTTTCCCAAGGAGAGTGACTCGGGAGCTTGATCTCCAGCAAACTATAAATTTTTGTGCTGGGGGGTCTGGGGTGACACAGCCTCTCCCTCCTTCTCTAGCATGCGCGAGAAATAAACCCATCTGCAGGGAAGGCCCATTGATCCGGTTGTGCCCACCATGTGGCACGTAGTAAACACCAAGCTGCCAGCTGTAAAGAGCCCCAGATGACTCCTAGGGTGACATTTTGGCCAAATTTTTTCTGGCATTATATTAGTAAAAAAATTCCCCGATTTATGAACCCGTTTTAAATTTTAAAAAAATTCTAGCGCTAACCACGACATTTTTTTGGTTCAGAAAAACATTTTGAAAGTGGTTTACCTGTCCGAGTAATGCCCCTGGAATTCCCCAGCGGGCTATAAATCATAGATTCGAACGGTTCTAGGCGCCCCCCCTCCGCAGCCCCCCCGAAATCAGCGCAACAAATGCCCCTCCCCAAATGCCCTAAACGGCGTGGGGGTGGGAAAAAAAAAGCAAACAGGGCTGCTTTAGTTTTCGGGCAAAAAGACCCCCCTTTAGGACCCACGTTCAAACGTGCCCCCCCCCCCCCCCCCTAATTTAAATTCGTGTCAAGGTTTTGAACCCACCATGTATCTGCTGTTCTGGATGCTCTATCCCACCAGTGGAGTATTAGGCTATGTTCACACGGCATAATTGCAGGGTAAAAGCCGGGACTTGGAGCCGCGCCGATTGGGCGGGAGGGCCCGGCACCCTTTCGCCGGCCCCTTTTAACGTATTGTCCCCGAGGGGGGAGGGGAACTAACCATATTTCTCTAGAAATGTGGTTTACCGTAATACTGGGGCGAAAATCCCCCGTATTGAGCCAGTAGGGGCCGAGATACGTCCAGTTCACCCGTGTGAAATAGCCTTATGTATATAAAAGGGACTCCGGAAGGGCTTTTTTTTCCCTTCTATTACTGCACCATATGCTTCATACATTACACCTGATTGTTCAATCTCCTCAAATAAAGCACTTTGTTCAACAATCACAAAAAAAACCCCCCAAAATAAGTATTCCGGTTTGCGCTATTTTTGGGGCTTGACTGATATATATTGACCAGGGGGGAAAAATTAGATAAAAAAAAATTAGATGAAGTAGGGCACAATTGGTTCCATCCAGCTGCCTTCATGTGAGAGTCGGTATATCCTATGCACAAAAGATAGCCAACTGCTCCCCACTAAAATTATTGGGTTCCACCAATGTTTATGTAACGCTTATGGGCAGCTTTTGAGTATTAATTTCAAGGGGAGTGTCTGTTGTCTCCTATCAACACCCTGAATGGACCCCTTTTGCAAACCTGTCACTTCATACGTCCAAAACCTTTATGTCGAAGGGCAAAGGGCGAGCTACGTCGTCAAACGGTCAATCTAATTTCAAAATTGTACGCTGACGGGAACCTCAATGTCAACTTGCCCCCTTTCCTGATCCGCACCTTTCCTTTTCTGTATCCCCAACCGGGTTTTGAACGCTTTGTTGTGGTCGATCATTGCTCTATTTTTATTTTGCCCTTTTTTTTTTGTGATATGTCAGGCTTTATTTTTTTTCACTTATTTTTAACAGCAAAGGTGGCGCTGAAATAAGTTTTGGATCTAAAGTTTAAAGCTAGGTTCACACATTCGTATTGTATGCGTGGGGGGGGCGACATGTAATCCATAGCTCCCGAGAGCAGAATTAACGTAAGCGCCTGCATTTCGTGTAAAAAGGCGCAATATGTGGCGAAATGTGCACCGCAATACGCTGTGTGAACGTACCCTTGGGGTCGTCAGGGGCGGGACTAAAGGGGGGGTTTTTGCATATTTTCACCGCTTTTTTTTAAGTGCAACATCGCTCAAATTTTCATTAAAAACCACCCATTTTTGCAGTTTTCAGACGAGGATTTGATGCAGTTTTTGATGCAATTTTTCAGTGCTGTTTTTTTGGGGGGGGGTTTTTTCCCCCCGTAACACCCAAATTTGCCAGGGTGGTTTTTGGGTGCGGATTTGCATCCAAAACCGCACAACACTTTGTGTGAGGCATTTTGTAATGCTGTTTTGAAGCTCTGTTATTTCCTGTGAGCATCTTACTTGCTGAAAACGCCTCAAGAATTGATGTTACTTATTTTCCAGCACTAAAAATATGCGAGTAAAAAACGGCGTCTTATGAATGATGTAGTTTTTACAAAGAAATAAATGGAAATTAATTGGAGGAGTTTTATACTAATTTTTGACACGGTTTGGGGACAGAATCTGAACCAAAACTACCCTGAAAACGTTGAAAGCAGCCATGTGAACCGGGGCGTAAGTCGGTGGCTATTTTGCGGGAGTCGGAGTCTTAAAAAAGGGACGATCCGACTCCCAAAATATATAATAAGTTGGTCCATTAGTTTTATGCAGTGCAAGACAAAGGAATTTTGGGCCCGGGGCCATGCTCTGTTCCCTATTTTCGCCTATCACTTTGGATGAAAGGATGAAGGGACAGGCAAAGCGCTGCCCCAGGGAAAAGGGTTCGTCCCCGGCAAACAGATTTCAGCAAAATTTTTCACCTGCTTAAAAGAATAAAGGGTTTTAACCATTCCCTCAAAACTGACTTGGCTGAGGGGAATTCCTTAACCCCGACATTGTTAGAGAGTTTCCCCTTTTGGCCCCCCGCTTTCCCCCCAAACCCAAATTAGTGTAGGGGCCGTTCTTACCCGGAAATAATAAAGATGTGGGCATTAAGGGGATCTGATGGGGGCAAAACAAAATTTCTCAAACAAATTCAGAGCTCCCAAATTTCCGCAGGTTTTGCATACTACAAGATTTTTGTGTTCTAAAGTCATTCCAAAAAAATAAATTTTACACTGACAAACAAAAGGGAACAATGGTTTTGAATTGAAATTTCAGGCTCCATTCTCCCATCCACTACACTTTGTCATGAGGCTACTGTAATTTTTTTATACATCACTTTCTATCTTATACATAAATTTGACTTGCAACTATTTTAGCATCTGCTTAGTTCTGCAGATTCTTTCCTGTAACTGCATTGTTACTTTTCTCCTAAAAAAACAAAAATGTTAATTCTTATTTTTTGTTTGTATTTGGAAAAAACCACCTTTTGGTTTTCAGCCTGCCTGAATCCTTCTGGGGTCTGGATCAGATTCAACAATCTTTTAATAAGGAAAATATTTCCCCTCTAAAACCATTATTCAAAAAAAAAGGAAAAGGAAGACAAACCTATATAGGAACAACAAAAGGCACTAAAATGGGTCCAAACTAGGGTTTTTAACTTACCCCAGGGGAAAATGTATCCCTAAGATTACCCTGTGCGGGATGGCCTCCTGAAAAAGGGGCTCCCCAAAGAAAATAAAATCCTCAACTATTTTTTTCCCTCAATGCCAAGATATCCAAAAAGGTCACAAAAACATCGTAATATAACAAACGCCCAAAATTAAAGGAACATAAAGAAAAGTAATTTTTTAAAAACCTTCCTAATAACAAATATGGAGTTACAACTCAAAATCAATAAATAAAAACATACTCCACATAAAATTTACTGAATAATCCAAAAAAAAAGGCAGTGTATTTTAGCCTTACTTACTATTTACCCAGACGCGTTTCCCCCTCGAACAGAGTTTTCCCCATTGGGGGGAGAGGGGGATCAGAGGGGGGAGCAAATGGCCCTCATCAAAGAGAAATGTCTCCCATTAATGGCCTAACTTTCCAATGAATAATTCTAAATAAATAGGGTTTCTAAAGTCCCACCCCTCTCACAGATTATCCTATCACAAAGAAGAGGTATCAAGGCAACCACCAGCTCAATGGAAACCATACAAGTCCATTACTATAAAAGGGTATATCTAAAACGTGATCAAAGTATATTAAAGAGACAAGTTAACAACACTGACCTACTGAATGGCGCTGCTCATCTCGGCGTACTCCAGATCATACTGCGCTCGCGCCAGCCATGCATAGTGATGCCGAACTCGGCATTCATTAAGCGCTATTGCCGCAGCCAACTATTTTTTAATCTCCCCCTCCCGCGTAACCCCTTTTCCCCCCGACGCGACTTATTACATTTTTGCGCATGCGTATTTGTAATGCCGGGCAAGAACCCTTACTGCGCACGCGCAGTAAAGTCATCTCAGCGCTGCGCCCTTGTATTCAGTTTGGGCGTTCCACGTTTAAACACAAAAAACGGGGGTTTTTTCCCTTAATACTAAGGCCTAAAAAAAAATCGAGAGGTTTAGTTTTTTACTAACTATCCCCTTTAACTTTTTCCAAACAAAATCTAAAAGATAGACTGGAAAAAGTAAATTTTTGGGGATACCAAGTAATGGGCTTTAAAACCCTTTGGGTTTCCCCCTAAATTTTTTTTGTTTCATAAATTCCAATAAAATTTTAAGTGGCAAAAAATCATATCAAATTAAAGTTTATTAACTGGGGCTCAAAGGGGGGGGAAAAATTAGACCGTTCCTTTTTCCCCCTTAAAAAAGAGAAAAAACAAAAAAAAATAAATGAATTTTAATTATATTAAAATTAAATTATAAAAAAAATATAAATGAAAACAAAAACAAGGCCTTAGGTTTCATCAATTATTGGGATTGATTTTTCACCTCCGATCGGAGGAAAGGGGGGATAAATTTTTTATTAAACGTGAAATATCGGTGGATTTTTAAGTTGGATTGCATTCCTCCACTTGGACTTAATGAAAACAATTCCTTTTCATGTTTTCTTTAAGGGATTATTCCCAGTCTATATATATATTTTTTTTGCTTAACAGATTTCTTTGCTGAAAAGAAAAAAAAGAGAGAGAAAAGAGAAAAATAGAGAAGATTTTTTCCTTTTCCTTATGTTCTTGCCATTTCCCTTCGTTCCTCTCCGCCTCCCTTCCTTTAGGTTTCTTTGGCCCCAGCTAGCTAATTTTGAGGAATCTTGGTAGACTTGAGTTGAATTTTTATTGCCATCTTTTAGAATTATATTGTATATGGTAATCTTATAGGCAAACAACACTATATTGAAAGATGGAAACCTATGAGATATTTTATAAGTTCGATTACTTGGGTAATACTGTAAAAGTTTGCAACATTGTAAAATAATGACACTGTCTAAATAGAAGACTGCATCACTATACAAGAATGATATTGTTTGGATATTAGAAAGGCTTATTAATAGTATGAAAGTAGACCTACGTTGAGACCTAAGGGCGCACTGTTATAGATGCGGTTCTTTACAGAAGCACAGTTTGGTCTCCGTGATGCGGTGGATTTATTCCGATTAAGGGCGCATATATTGAGATTAAAGGGCGCATTCAGGTTTGTTTGTTGTTTATGGATGCCGGGGGACAGACAAGTTTTAAAAAGGGCGCGGCTGAGATGCTTTCTGCGCGTGCGCTAAGGGGTTTTTCCCGGGGGTTACAAAATTCCCTGGCAAAAAAAAATAGTCCACATGGCAGTAGCTCTAGGGGCGGGGGATTACACTAGTTGCGCATGCGCAATAGCGCTTAATGTTTTCCGGTTCGGCATCCTTGCATGGCTGGCAAAACGGTTGATCGGAGTACGCCGGAGGGGCAGCCCTTCAGTTGGGGCAGTGTTGTTAACTTGTCTCTAATATACTTTGATCACGTTTTAGATATACCCTTTTATAGTAATGGACTTGTATGGTTTCCATTGAGCTGGTGGTTGCCTTGATACCTCTTCTTTGTGATAGGATAATCTGTGAGAGGGGTGGGACTTTGGGAAACCCCCTTTATTTATTTTGGAATTATTCTTAAAAATTTAGGCCTTAATGGGAGACATTTCTCTTTGGTGAGGCCACTGCCTCCCCCTCATGACTCCTTTCCCCACCCATGAGGAACTCTGTTCTCAGGGGGAAAACGCGTCGGGGAAAATAGTAATTTAAGGTAAAATACACTCCCTTTTTTTTTGGTTTATTCAGAAAAATTTTTGTGGAGTATGTTTTTATTTATTGATTTTGAGTTGAAAACCCCATATTTGTTATTGGAAAGTTTAAATATACATGTTTCTTTACGTTCCTTTTATTTTGGGAGCAGTTATTTATATTTACTGATCGTTTTTGTGCCCTTTTTTTGGATTTGGCATTGGGGATAATTTTGAGGAGTTTATTCTGGGGGACTGTCCTTTTTCGGGAAACCCCACCCGCACAGGGAATCCTTAGGGCAACAGTTAGCCTAGGGAAGATGGGCACCTATTTTGGACCCCTGATGTCCCCTTTTGTTTTTCCTATATGGGTTAGTCCCCTTTCCCTTTCTTTTTTTGGGTATATTTTTTTTAGTGGTTTTTTATTAAAAGTTAGGTTTTATTTAATATTTTCCTTATGAAATTTTTTTTGCTATATTCCATTGGTTATTCTGGGGTTCAAAATTTTTTCCCTGTTGGTCAAGCTATTTTGACCAAAACTAAACCCAGGTCTCTTCACCTTTCCCCATGTTGGTCGGACGGGACTTGGATACAAATACGCTTTTTTTTTAAAACCACCCAAAAGTGTTCAAAGATCAAAACATTTGTTACCCTTTTGCTTGTCAGTGTTGTTCTACCTAAATAGCTTGATTATTGTATCATAAGGTGATAAACACCCTGATGTTACCACTTTTTACTACATAAATCCCATGTATGAGGGAGTCAGTGGGGGTCGGGGGTTTTGGGGGAATTTGAGGAGTCGGGGCTTTGGCTTGTCGACTCCACAGCCCTGAATTGTGAACAAACTCAAAGTATTTTTATACTACTTTGTTTTTTTTTTCTTCTTTATTTTACATATTGTGCACCCCATAAGGTCAGAAAAAGATCTTTCAGGGGCATTTTTACATCATTTTTTTAAATATATTTTTCAGCCCAAAAAAATTTTTGAAAAATACCATCTTAACAACCAAAGTGTGGTGGTGTTTTGGATAGTTTTTTGTGCAGAAGAAACGCACCCTGGTTTTTTTAAATAGGTTTTTGGGGTGGTAAAATGGTAAAAAATCGACATGAAGTTTCTTTGATTGGATCCGTTAAAAGAGATATGTTTTTACATTGAAATCAATGTTTTTTCGCTGGTTTTTTTTTGATTATTTTTGGACAAAAAACTTATCTAAAACGCCGTGTGAACATCCCCTTAAAGTCAGCGGTTGGTTGGCAAGTAGTTAAAGGAGTTGTCCAGTTCCCCAAAAAAATTAACTAGTAGGCAGCTCCTGGGCACCCATTTAAAAAAAAAAAACAAACAAAGCCCAAAGAACCTATGACCACCTTCCTCCAGTCCATCGCTGCTTCTCCCCAGTCTTCTGTCATTGTTATACTTCTGAACGGGGACGTCACTGCTGCGGCCAGTCACCTGCCTCTGCTTCCATCACTGTCCCAAAAGGGCCGCTCCGGCCTGTTTGATGAGGCAGGGGGCCCCTGCAGCAAATTTTGGGGCTGATGTGAGTAGAGGCATGGGCCACTTTCGCCAATTTGGGGCTGAGTAGTAAGGAATGGGCCGTGCACCAATTGGCGTGTGGAGTAAGGGGATGGGGCGCTGAGCCATTTGGGGTGATGTGAGTAGAGGCATGGGACCGCTGCAGCCAATTGGCGCTGATGTGAGTAGAGGCATGGGACCGCTGCAGCCAATTGGCGCTGATGTTCCTATTTGGAAGTAGAAGAAACAAAGCAGAAGACCGGAGAGACGCTGCGTTGGAGGCAGGTGAGTAGAGTAGGTGAACAGAGGAAGAGGAGTATAGGCTTTTTTAAATTACCCCCCTTCGACCGGCACCCCTCTTTTTGACGGCGGCCGGTGGGGTCGTTTTCTGCAGCGATCTTTTGACGTCGCTGAGACATCGGGGTTTCCGGCCCCACAGTGCGCTAGGACGGGGGGAACTACCAGCCCCATCCCAAGCATGTCCCAGGCAGGGGGAGGGAGGAAACCTCCGAACCCGAATGCTTAACCCTTTGTTTGCGGCGGGCACCCACGCAATCAAAGGTCCCCTCTCGCGGGTGATGGGAACGCCCGGTCACCCGACAGAGCTCGGGGGAACCGGCTGCACAGTCCTCTGGGGACCTAGGTGGCCCCAGAGTTGTCTGTGAAAGAAGCCAGTAAATAGGATGCACTGTGTTTTTCTAATCACTGCCGTTAGACTGACACAGATTACATGTTTTAGCTATATAATATGCAATACTTACTAATGAAAAAAAAAAAAAAAAAAAAAAAAAAAATGAAAAACCCATTCTCCCCTTCATGGACAAAAAAAAGTACAAAAAAACCAAAAAAGTGTAAAAAAAAAGAATAAAAAAAATAAATAAAAAAATAAAAATAAAATTTTAAATAAAAAATTGTACATAAAAAAAAACGCAAAAAAAAAACCTAACACATATTTGGTAACCACATACCGAAAATAACCTGTAGATTAATCTACCAAGGTTATTAAGTGTGAAATGTGAATGGTGTAAAAAAAAAAAAATTAAAAAAACAAAAAAAATTTTTGTAAAAAAAATAAAAAAAAAAAAACTGCAATTATTTTAGTGTACTTAAACTATTTTCCCTTATAAAGTACACTGTCTCGAATAAAACAGGCCCTAAACCAACCTGGTCATTGAAAAAATAAAAAAGTTACAAACTTTTTAAACGCAAGGATGGGGCCAAACTAAAAAAATGTATGGTCTTTAAACTACTTTCAGGCGTTCGGCTTAAGGGGTTAATGGGGCCCCTGGAGCTGCCTATTAGTTTTTTTTTTTTGTTTTTTTTTTTCAATTGAAAGTTTATTACAATTTTTCATATACACAAACAACATCACAGGAAAAATTCTGAAAGGTTGCCCCTTCAGTAGCTCAGAATAAAGATCTACCCCTAATCCAAATTTAGAGGACATTCGTAGGCTATTGCCTCATCAGAATACAAAGTATTACAAATCTTCAATCCTCAGAGTAAAGAACAAAGCAATATTGAAAAATGTAAACTAACATTCAGGAACCGACCACACACAACGAGACAGATGAACAAAGGGAAGGACAAGGAGGGGGAGAGGTTTGTGGGGGGGGGGGGGGGCCGCTAAGGCCACTAGCAGTCATTCTACATATAGCTTCAAGAGGAGTTAATAATCCAATATGTGTCCCAGAGGGACCATGTCCTATCAAAGAGATCCATTCTATCATGTAGGAGTCTGTCAGTTGCTCCATTCGGCGCACCTCCCTCACCTTATGAACCCAGGATATCCCAGTAGGTGCAGTTTGCTTCCATCTGCTCGGGATCAGGCACCTGGCCGCTGTGAGAATATGTAACATGAGTCTAGCCTTATCTTTAGAGAATTCTCGACCGGGCCCACTAAGCAAATATATCTTTGGGGTCAAGCGGTATCTCCGTTCCCCAGGATTCCCTCAGTAAATCCCTAACCTGAGACCAGTACATCCGCAAGGCGGAGCATTCCCAGAAGATATGGGGAAGAGTCCCCACTGCAGCTTGACATCTCCAACAGTTAGGAGAGGATTGGGGGAACCACTTGTGGAGCATGTCTGGAGTGGTGTACCAAAAGAGGAGAATCTTATATAAGTTCTCCTTCTGGGGAACACAGACTGACTATCTGGCCGCCGCCTTCCAGATGTGTTGCCAGGTGTAATAGGGAATAGGCCTGCCCATATAGCTCTCCCACTTCCTCATGTATCTGTGGATTACAGGTTCATCTGAGGAGGAATCACTTAAGATGGACTAGATCCCGGAGATTAAACCCTTTGACACCTGCTTTGCTAAGAGACTCAAAGGGGGTCGGGTGGGAGAGGGTACTAGTCCCGTACAGGGAGAAAAGGAGGTGGGAGATCTGGAGATAATGAAATTTAGAGCTCTGCGGCAAACCGTGGTCCCTCTGAAGAGCCTCAAAGGATTGCAACCTGCGATCCGCGCCCTCGCTATATACAAAGGGGGAAGAGATCGCGCCCCAGCCAAAGGCCTAGTAAAGTAAACCTGAGGAGCTAGTGGTTAAGAGAGGGGTACAGACAAGAGGCCATAGGAGAGGCCGGCGAGGCCAGGTGGAACCTATCCCTACAGAGCCTCCAAATTTGGATGGTGAATTTAATCGGGCCTAACCAATCCGGTCTGCCCGGTAGAAGTCGGGAATGCCACAGGAAAGCATTAGGGTGTGTAGGGCCAACCCAATTTTTTCCACATCCATCCATTTCGAATTTTGAGCGTAAGGCGGACCATGCAGGGATACGACGGAGATGCGTGGCCCAATAATAATGTATCAAGTTAGGAACCGACAGCCCCCTCCTCCTGCCCGTCATAAGGACGTCCCTGGCCACTCTGTCTCCCGTGTGCCCAAATAAATTGGAGGCAGGCCGCTTGCAAAGATTTCAACTCCCTTAGGGGGACCGCCACAGACAAGGTTTCAAAAAGGTATAAGAGCTTGGGTAAAACAGACATCTTGACTGTGTTGATCCTACCGAAGAAGGAAATAGGCAGCGAGTGCCATTTTTGAAGGAGGGCCTTCAGCTCCCTAAAGAGCGGAGGAAAGTTAGCCTGATAAAGGGAGTCATATCTGTCAGTAACAAAAATACCAAGATATTTAAGGGATTGGGTCTGCCACTTATATGGGAAGTTACTTCTAAGAGAGGAAAGGGCATCAGCGGGCAGGTTGATGGGGAGGGCCTCTGTTTTTTGTGGTATTCAACTTTATATACCCCGACAAGGAACCAAACCGGCATCCCAAAGTGCGGTAAGGGCGGGGGAGCGGGGGGGGTATGTAGATCGGTCATGTCAGCAAAATTTCATCTGCGAACAGTGAGAGCTTAAACTCCTTGACCCTAACCCCCTGATGTCAGGATGGCTTCTAATTTGCCGCCCCCAGGGGTTCAATGCATTAGCAAAAAATGAGGCGGGGGACAAGGGGCGGCCCTGCCTAGTACCGTTCTTAATCTTAAATAAGGGAAAGGTGTGATGGGGTAGTTTGATCGCCGCTGAGGGGGAGGAGTAAAGATTCCTAATGGCAGTTAAGAAAGGTCCATTAAAGCCAAATGTAGCCAATGTTTGGAATAGGAATGGCCACCCCAGCCGGTCAAAGGCCCTTTTCTGCATCAAGGCTAAGGAGGAGGGCCTGTTCCGAGCGGGCGTTCAAGACCTCTATCAAATCGATAGTCCGTCTAGTGTTGTCCCCCCCCCCCCCCCACGAAGCCCCCTGTCTTTCCCCAATCCACCTACAATCTTCTGATTTTTTTGTTTGTTTTTTTTTTAGTTTTTTTTATAGAAGCTGGACAACCCTTTTAAGGACTACAGATCCCCTCCCCCCCTATTACTCATCAGTACACTGTATAGGAAATCCGCATCTCCGTGACTGCACGTGTTCTTTTTCCCGTTGTGTTTTTTACTTTTGAGTCAATAGGAGAAATAGCGCTACAATGTCTGGGCTAAAGCAAGATGCAGATTTGTTACCTTTTGAGGTCTGAAGCCTGGGCAACTACAGGCAGTCCCTGGGTTATGAACAGGATAGGGCCTGTAGGTTTAAGTTGAATCTGTATGTAAGTCGGAACAGGTAGATTTATTAAATGTAACTCCAGTTTTCTTCTTAGATAGTGCAGGGAAGGGTTTTTACACTTGTTTTGCGGTCTGTGCCCCTGTTGAGGAGATTTCACCTCATTCTGAACTCATTTCCTGCTGTGGCATGCTGGCACTTGTTGTTCCACAGCTACTCTCTGCTGTGGAACATGGAACTACAAGTGCCAGCCAAGTCTCCGTTTGTAAATAGGGGACAGATGTAAGTCGGAACGGTGTAAGTCAAGGACTGCCTGTATAGCTGTTATGGGGCCTAGAGGTAACGGGGCCCACTCAGGTGCAAGAACATTGTAACTATTGTAGGGAATACACATTGGTGGTTCCTACTATCTAGCGCTAATATGCGAGTTCTCTGGCGCTATTATTTATACCTTCAGTTATTACGATCTCTGCTACCATTTGTTTCCTATCATGAGGTGGTGAGCGCCCATCTCCTTTTGCTATAGGGTCTTGTGAATAACGCCCCTGGTTTGAAGTGTCTGTGTTTTTCCCTGTCTATAGCTATTTAGGATTTCAGCTGTTCTGTACAAGTCACTGACACTGTACAGTACATAGATCTGGCTGTGCTGATAGACAGTAGGAGCAATAGATCTGCCTCAACAGGTTCATATCAGTACTGTGCATGAGTTTTAGGCAGGTGCAGAAAAAATGCTGCAAGTAAGAATTCCCCTTGTACACAAAAGTGTTATTTTTATCAATAGAATGCAAAAGAGAAGCAATATCAGATCAATATTTGGTGTGACCACCTTTTGCCTTGGGGTCCTGGAAGCGATGATGTGGCCCCCAGAGCCCTGATCTCCTCATCACCCAGTCTGCCTGGGGTCACGTGAAGAGACAGAAGGATCTGAGCGGCTCCATCCACAGAAGATCCGTGCTTACTTCTGGTTCACATATGCAGGTTCAGAACCTCCGTTGGTTGTTCCCTTGGAAATTACACAAAAAATAGTGGACACTGCGGCGGAAACCCGATGGAGCCATTGTGATGAATAGGCTTTGTCGGGTGCGGTCGGTGTCCGTTGTGAATGGCTTCTGTCTTCATCTCTGCGCCGGGGGTTCGGAATGGAACCTCTGACGTAGATGTGAACCAAGACTTTCTTCTCCAAGATGTTTGGAACAACCTCCCTTTGCCGGATTCCTTCAAAACCAGTGTACCTAGAAGAACCGATATGTTCTGAAGGTAAAGGGCGGTCACACCAAATACTGACTTGATTTCTGTTTTTGTTCATTTACATTTTGTTAACTGATAAAGGTAAATTATGAACACTTCTATGTGGAGGCTTTCTGACTTTGCAGTCCTTTTCCCACAACTGCCTAAAACTTTTGCACAGTGCTGTAGTTTTGGGTACAGTTGTCTCCTCTGGCCTCAGCTGACTGCCGTTTTGAGCTGATCTGTAACAAGGAACGGTCGTCACCACGAATTGTTACTGACAGTCCATCATGTTGGACAGTGAGCGGGGGTCGGTGTTTCATGAAGCTGAGGAACCAGTTTGTCATGTAAGGCCAGGTGGACTGGAGACCTGTTTTCCTGGCTGTGAGAACTGCAGTGACTGCACAGGTGAGCGGTGTACTTTACCTTCAGGCGTGTGTCTGTCATATGCCAGCAGTGTTTGTTTTGTGGTATAGCATGTCAGGTTATTTTTATGTAATCTGTCCTCTTAAGCAGCGGCTCCACTAATAATTAATCTCTGGAGTGTAGCCGAGCACTATCCACATGAACAGTGCCGAGCTGCAATACCAAATACAGCCTATTTGCAAGAGTGGCACTGTGGGTCTTTTTAAATGTTTCCTTTTTTTTTTTTTTTTTTTTCTCTTATCCTACATTCGCTATCAGGTGTACTGCTGAGCAACTGCATGGGGGCTGCTAGGTCACACAATGCTGTGTTTTGTCCATGACGACGGGCATTCCCCTGTTACAATGACGGTTTTGGTTGTAACTCCTTATATAATACGTGGTTATATATATTCTTCTACCATTCGGGCAGAATCCCGATTCCCCATCCGACCTCCAAATGGTCAAAGGCAGATGGCGGCTGCCGAATGTGACCACCGTCCCCAACCAGCTGCTGCTTGTGTCTCTGGTGGAACATCTGTGTTACGTCCATGAACAGAACCCTCATCGCTCCAAACATCTGTTCAGGTGTAAGTTTGAGGTTTTTATTCTTTGGGTGACAGCCGGGTAGATGTGTATTCAATAGCGAATACTCCTATTGCAGCAGAGGTCTCGCTTTTGTAATGAAAGCAGCTCATCAGCTTATATGACCGACTTGGTCAGTGAGCAAAAAATCCTGGGAAATGAAATGCGTTGGCTACATATTGTGTCAGGACATGTGACCAGAGGTGCCATCAAGGCAGGACACCTGTCAAGGGCCCTGATTTTAAAAGGGGCCCACTGGTATGGTGCAAGATAGGAACTAATAATGGGTTAGAGGCCCAAATGGTTCAGCTGTATGAAATTACTGATGGCGGCCCTGTCTGTGACATATGACAGGTCTGCTTTAATAAATCCCTGTGTTCCCTGTGATATAACAATCCTGGAGCCTCTTCTCTTATAACTCTGGGTTGTGCTGTTTCTCTGTTATTCCAGCTAGAAATGTATTGATGAATCTGACAGCTGGGTGTTACCAATTTGGGGTAGGTTTGTGACATTGTCCAATCAGTGCTGACAGTAAGTATGTGCAGGGGCACACCCCTCATTAGTAACACCCAGCTGACTCATTCAGTCATACATTTCTAGGAGGAATAACAGAGGAACAGCACAACCCAGATATTACAAGATGCTACAGAATTGGTATCTCACAGGGAACATAAAGATTTACTAAACTGACATATCAGGCGAGGCCACAGGTCATCTTTAAAGTCTGTTCTTCTTATATGATACAAATCCAGCTCGTAGAATATTCTTAATCTTTCTTTTCATTAATCCATTAAAAAATGTCTGTCCGTTGTCCCAGCACGCTTGGGCTACGTTCACACGATGTATTGCGGCGTGTACAGTATGCGCCGCAGTACATAGTGTGTTTCTGGAGCTCGCGCTAATACGCATGTACTCTCGAGGCGCGTATTCGCCGCAAGTAACTGACTTGTCACTTATCTCCCTGCACATACAATACGATCGTATTGTACGAGCGGGGAGAGGAGGCGTAATCCATAACACTCTGAGAGCTGTGGATTACCGTAACTTCGGCGCGCTTCTCGCCCATATTAGAGTGCAAATGCGCGCTGAAATTACTGTGAACAGACCCTAAGGGTATGTTCACACGATGTACAGTACGCGCTGCAGTACATTGTGTCTTTCAGGAGCTCGCACTTATATGCGCGTCCTTGCGCGGGGGGAGGGGCAGCCCGCCGGCCCTATTGACATTCATTACTCGTGGCGCGTATTCGCCGTGAATAATTGACATGTCACTTATCTCCCTTGGTGTACGATGTGATCGTATTGTACGAGCGGGGAGAGGAGGCGTAATCCATATTTCTCTATGAGAACTATGTATTACCGTAATTTCCGCACGCATCTAGCCTGTATTAGAGCGCAAATATGCGGCGAAATGTGCACCGAATTTATGCCATCTGAGCATACCCTTTATACTTTTCAAATAATATTTTAATAAATAAAAAGGAAGATTTTTACAGCTATTCTACATGCTGGATTTTGTATCATATGAAGAATGCTGTAAGCCTGCGGGGCATCCGTGCACATTTACTGATCCCAAGACCTTTACAGGATAGACAAACCAACAGAAGGGAACCCAAAAGATCTTTATATTCTTCATTTATTTTCCTAGTCTTAGCTGCTGAGTTTAGTCTCCTAAAGCTGAATTTCTCAACACCCACACATAAGATTTCATACATTTTAGTGATTACCCCCACCTGCTGCCAACTTTACATCGGTTTCATCTAATTACATCATGCCATGTGCAGGGCATCCAGGAACAAGTTTTGTAAATCTGTCAGACTTTTAGCTACTGAGTGACTTTACAACATGATATAACAACCTAACCCCTAAACTAAAGTAGTGTATAACTGAATGGGCAAATAAGCTTCTCTCACCATAAGTTATGATATTAACATTTTTTATGGGCTGTGCAATGTTTGCCATTTACATGCTGTAAAAAGTTATGACATTTACTTACATTGGACTGCACCATGTGGTGTTCAACGTGTGTAGCAACAAGCATGATGAGCTGATAGCTGGTGAGGACACATAGGCAGTCACTCCCTCTCAGCAAGTAGAAACGGCCTTCTGTCCTGACTGTCAGGGAAGGACCAGACCGCTGCAGTAGAAGGGCTGAGAAGGGAAAGTTAAAGGGGTTTTCTCACTATGAAGATCATAGTTGAAAATGTGGGGACCAAAAATCTAAGGATGTACGTCCTTGGTTACTATTGGCAAAGTGCTACGGTATTAGAGAACGGGCTGGTTTACATGTGCTTAGCAACGGTTTGTTTTCTGGTCAGGGAAGCATTCTGTCCTGCCCAGGTCGTGCACATGCAAAGGAAAGGCAGTTAAGAGGAGGGGCAGGGATGTGTGTATTGGCAGGCAAGGAGGAGAAGCAGTGAGAGGACATGAAGGGTGGTTGTGTGTATTGAATTCTCTTCACTGGTCCTCATCCTAGCCTGACAATACACAAATCCCTTCCCCTCCTATTAACTGCCTTTACTTTGCATGTGCACGACCTGGGCAGGACAGAATGCTTCCCTGACCAGTAAACAAACACCGTTGCTAAGAACATGTAAACCAGCCCGTTCTCTAAAACCGTAGCACTTTGCCAATAGTAACCAAGGACGTACATCCTTAGATTTTTGGTCCCCACATTTTCAACTATAATCTTCGTAGTGAGACAACCCCTTTAATAAAGAAACTGAATTGTTAGCTGCCAGAGGGGGAAGGAGAGTGATTCTGCCAAGAGTCCACCTCCAGCAGCAGCATAGAGACACACAAATACAAGCTTGTGTTTGCGCTAGAGATACTGTGAACTTCACCTCTCCTGACTTGCCCGCTTCTGAGTGCTTGCATTCCCCATAAAATAACAATGCTGAGGAGCCGTATCTCAGAAGTGCCGGGTGCTGTTCTTCTGTAAGTCCTGCTGGAAATGTATGAATAAATTGTCAAAAGGAGAGTAGTTGTCAGCAGAGCGAGTCCATATCCTATCTGATACTGTCTGTGCTGATTGTCAATTCATTTATACATTTCCAATAGGTGTAACATGGGTACAGCAGCTTCTCAGCCCCTTGAATCGGGGTGGGTTGCAATAACAGACACAGCCCAAGGGCAAGAGGGGCGCTCTCTTTAGGCAATGTTTTGGCAGTCTAAGATAACCGCTTTAAAGGGGCTCTCCCACAATAGAATTTTATCACCTAACCACATGAAAGGTGTACTCTGTCATCTTCGTCAGTCCTATAGAGGGTGTGTTCACATAGCATATTGCAGCGCGTACTGTACGCACCGCAATACGCCAGTTGTTTTAGAAGTATGCGCTGGTCAGCGCATGCCTCTAAAACACAGGGAGGCCGGCTATGTCACTTCTCTCTCCCGGTGTACAGTTTGTGCGTATTGTATGCCGGGAGAGACGGCCATGATTCATAGCTCCCTATTCTGGGGCACATTTCGGGAAGTTTCCGTTATTCCCAGATAATCAGGTAGTCCTATAAAGGGAAAAAATATCCAAAGAGACGGCCCCAATGGGCAATACGTCCCTACATAACCCTTTCGTGAACCCTATAATAGGTAATATGGAGTAATTGCCCCACAACTCCTAACCCTAAGGTTACCCTCCAATTCCCTACTTAGGGCCACTCCGTATAGTCGATAGCTTTAGATGAAAAAGTTTGTATTTTCTTTTTCATCTAAAGCTATCTACTATACGGAGTGGCCCTAAGTAGGGAATTGGAGGGTAACCTTAGGGTTAGGAGTTGTGGGGCCGCCCTCATCGGGGCAATTACTCCATATTACCTATTATAGGGTTCACGAAAGGGTTATGTAGGGACTTATTGCCCATTGTAGCCATCTATTTGGATATTTTTTCCTTTATAGGACTCTACCTGATTATCTGGTAATAACACACACGACTGGTACCGTGAGTAGACTAACCTATTTGTGAATTATGTCCGTGCACTCCTAGTAGATTTAGCATTGTATCTATATTTCTGTGATAATAATTATCAAGTAGAGGGGTTATTTTTCTGAACAGTCATATATTTTAAATGATAAATTATTAAAGGTTATATTTTATATTGGGGTTTTCTTTGTTAGCTGTGATTCTAAGAATGGGATTAGGTTTGGGGAGATTTCCAGTGATCAGACGTTTCCTGTGAATAGGGGATAAATGTCTATGGTGGTAAAACACCTGTGCCTGTGTCTATCTCTGTGGTCACTGTGATGTCTCTCCCCTTTCAGTGCTCTGTCAGACCTTCACTAGAATGGGCCTTCTGACGCCATTTGCCTTCAGCGATGAGTTCAGCACAGTGAGACTGCAGCACAGCACCGCCATCACAGAACTGCTGAGGGCCGCTAAACGGCACCTGTACAAGGAGGTGTGTAAATGCTGCTTGTCTAGGGAAAGTAGGCACAGGATTGCTTTCTCCTGTAAGGGGTGATGTTTCAGATCTATTGGGAGCATGCTGAGAACTGGGCTGACCATATCATATGTGGCTATAAATCCGATAATTGGTGGTTTAACGCTGATCTTATTGTCCTTTTTCCAGGAAATAAGCAATGGTGACTTGAGCTTCCATTTGAACAGGTTAGTGCTGGGGATGAGGGATGATATGAGCAGATAGAGATTGTCAGAATTCTAGCACAATTTGGGGCAAAAAATAATGGAGCAGATGCTTTACACCATGTTTATTATGTGCTTTAGACAGTTTCTATGAAAAAAACGTTGAGATTCTTGGTTCACACGTTTTGATCAAAAAATGTTTGTCACCCACGGCTTACAACGTGATCTCAACAGGTGGTCCTATGCTATCTTTACCTCACAATAGAGCCAAATTCAGACTTCTCATTGGGTCAACCAACCTCCATTATCCAGAGAGAAAAATAAAAAAAAAACCAACCTTGCACGCATACTGCACTGATATAACGCCATAAAGGGGGGCTGCTGAAACCAAAAGGAGGCACATTCCTCCCTCTATAATTTAAAAGCAATAATCCCAAAAACAAGTTGTTCGCACAAAAAAACTTTTGAAAAAACAATGGAACCCCGGGTGCCCCTGGCAGGTTTTTCGATATATATAGATAGATATAGAAGCTTCTTTAGGGATTTCCATGTATTGTTTAGACAGTTTCTAGACACTTCTGCGATTCGTCCGACAAAAAGACCGACCTTTTTAAAATGGGAAATGACTAAATGTGCACCCCAAAAATGCATGAAATTTTTTATATAAGTGGCCCGAAAGTGAGATATAATAACAGATTTACAACATACGAATGTGGTATGGTTACTACGCCATAAGTGGAGGGTAGTTACCACAGCTATTGGAACACTGTTTGGATGCTATTCAAAAAAATACAAACAATCATCAGCCTCTAAGGCACCAAAAAAACATTTCAGAGAACCATAAGAATTTTTGAGAAAGCAATTTCTGCTATATGAAATATATAAATAAACTTGGGGTTCTTTGGTACATTTTTGATCAAAACTGTAAAAACCAACTAAGTCGCAGCAAGGTGACCCAATTTCAAGTGGGAGTCTAACTTACAACTACCTTTCTTGGTATCCAGACCTCCACATTTCAGGGCTAGAAGGCTCCAACTGTTTTTTGATTGTTTGGGGAGGTGGCTAGTCCCCATCTTGGTTTGTGCACTCCGCCCGCCTACACAGGCGTTTTAATCAGATCAGGTTTGCAGTTGGAGCCTTCTAATCCTGAAATGTGGAGGTCTGAACAGACACCAAGAGAGGTAGCATGTAGAGTAGGTTCCCACCAAAAAGGGGGGTCACCTGCGGGGTGGGTTTGGGCTTTACAGTTTTGACAAAAAGTACATAAGAACCCCAAAAAAACAGCCGAAAATGTTAAAAAAACGTGCCGGGGTTTTAAGTGCCCATTGTTTCCTGTGGGATTTCAGCGCTGAAAATGCTTCCAGAATTGACATGACGCTTGTTTTGAGGACTGAAAAAGTGCCTAAAATGCGCGTAAAAGCCTTATCTTGTGTGAGCTACAATCTTTTTTCTTAGGAATCAATGAAAATGAACTGGGCCTTGGGAGGTTTTTTTATGCGTTTTGGGGGCGTACCCTTTAAACAGTATTTAAAATCTTTTCCTTCTCAGAGCGAAGGGGCTCGCTGAGCACAGAATCGCATCCTAAAGAATTTAAGAAATTGCCACTGGGGAAAGGGAGGCTACGGAAAAGTGTACAAGGTATTATAATACAGTTAAAAATAATCCAATATGTGACCAGATAATAAACCCTGAAGTATACAAGTATAAGCTTACATTAAAAACCCTGTACAGTGGGAGTTAAAGGGGTTGTCTCACTGTAATTACTGACTAAGGACAAAAGAATCCATATCAAAATATACCTTTTTATTTTTACCAATTAAAAATTGCCTACAAACTTAAACCCAGTCTGATACTAGGACACCAGAATGGGCCAACATATCAATTCAATGTGAGACCGCCCTATGTCCTTTGATATAACATTATTGAATAATTCTGTGTCGCTCACGCTCCGTTGTCTCCTAAAGGAATCGTGTGGTCCCGGATTCATACTCCAAATATTTTCAAAAAATGTCAGCTGTGGAATAGGGTAATTGAGGAAGGTCAAGTGAAATCAGCTTTCAACATTTAGGGAACAGGTAAATAGCGACTTTTTCAAAACATATTGCTTTGTCTGTCCTTGATTACAAGTTGCTAAAAAGTGATGGGTACTTCTCTTGGTTTGGTGGGTATGGGTGGGATGGTTGGGGTTTGTTTATGGTTGTATGATAATGCCTATGGGTACTGATAACAAGGATAAAAAATAACTTAATAATATTATTATTAAAAACAGAAATTACTACCTACCATACACATACTTCTAAAGACAAAAGCGGAAACCCGGCCCCGAAAAAGGCGACCCCCACACAGGAACCACTACCAAACCCACTGTATGCTATATAAAAAAATATGCGACCCAAATTTTATAAGTAATAAAACACCTAAAAAAGTGAATGTGCAAAAACTATACAAACACAAAAACAAGGACACAAAGAAAAAAATGAACATCTAATTATATGGCCACCAAAAAACCATAAACAAGTTTTTTTGCAATGATATAATAAATTTCCTAATGGATCTCCAACGCGTTCCCCCATAGATTTTTGGGTTTATCAGGGAGAATGATGCACAATGAAACAAAACCATATAAAAGGGAAAAAAAATTGAGATACAACTCACGGCCCTTGAGGATAGATTAATCACTGCAGCAGACCAGAGGACGATACACACTCCCTAATGTTAGGAGAGAAATGGTACCGCTGTAGCAAAAATATCACTGCCCGCGGACAACTGGATGAAACCAAAGGAACAAACTCCTGCGATAGGGAGCAAAAAAGGAAAAGAGCCGCTGCAGCAAAAATGGGCACAATGGTGCTCTATGGAAAACCCATGCAGCAGTCCCCACTGCACGGGTTTTCCGCCCGGCGGTTTTTCCGCCCGCGGTCCGCCCACAAAACATTCTACAAGCACAATCTTCCGTCAGGTTTTTCGGATGAAATCTGTGCTTGTGAAAGGGGAGGGCTTTTCTCCTCTCATCGTGGAGAAACACCCCACCCCCCCTCCCCGCAGCCGTAGGGACGGCCGCAAAACAGGACAAATTGGTCCTTTGCCGTGGGAACGCACACAGTGTTTTTTATCTAAAAAGCAAAATGATTGTATATGTATGTATCCTAATGTAACTAATTGTAAGAGACGGTCTATTCTGTATATGTATAAATTGTTTAATAAAAATTATCTGATTAAAAAAAAAAATATTGCTTTGATTATTTGTCTTTGTTGAGGAGATAAGAGTGATTTTATCTGCTCTGAGTGCACACCTGTTTCTCTAGTTTGCCGACTTGCTCTCTCTGCTGTTGGCAGGGACTGACGTCACCACAGGCCAGCACACAGGACGCCGGCAGAACAGAGTTTATATCCAAATAAACAAAGTATATATTGTTGGAGCTCTCTGCACTGTTGATAAACATCTCCTGCTCTCATGACAGGGCTTTTAGTTGAGCTATGAATACGAGCTGATATTAAAATTACTTCTGTAGAACACTCGCAGCCTTGCCAGGAAGAGACAGGATGCATGAATGTAAAGCTGCTTTGGGTTCTTTGAAATAGTCTAAGATGACCCCTTTAAGGGTCCGTCCTGTTGTATTTGAATGCAGTCATGGCGTTGTCCAGTAATATTTGTTTTATGTGTTATGCTTTGTAGGTCAGGAACAAATTAGATGGTCAGTTCTACGCAATTAAAAAAATCCTCATTAAAAAGGTGTCCAGGAGAGACTGTAAGAAGGTACGTTTCCTAAAAATGTCCTCCCTGTGGTGCGTATGGATTTCAGAGCGAGCTACTGTAAAGGTATTGGAGCTGCAGTCCTGCTGTTTGGACAACTTCAACACTTGCCTGGTCGTGCATTTTTTTTTTTTTTTTTTTTTGAATTAGTTTTTTTTTTTAATTAACAATAAAATATAAAGTAAAGTACAACAAGAGTAATGACAATGAGATGTTGTGTCGAGTAGTGAGCATCAAGGTTAAGAATTTTTTTACTCAAATTTACAGATGATAAACATAGAAAGCATGGTCCAAAAGGATCATTAAAACAAAGTGAGAATAATACTAAAAGCACCATTAACAACATTTCTGTCGCAAAGGGAAAAGAGCTAATTTATTCTAGGTAATTAAAATATACTTTGGGAGATCGCAATTTACCAGTCAGGTGGGTGAGAGCGGACTAGGAAGATAAATTGGAGCCAAAGAGGCCGATAATACTGTGTTAACCCCAAGTCTTCCCAAGGTACAAGTGCGGCTTGAAGTTAAATACCATGATGTAAGGGTAAAGGGTTTCATAACCTTTTGGATTTCACTGTCTGAGTAAAATGCTTTAATAAAGGGTCCCCACTATTTTCCTGTCTGAGTTTCTTTTGTTCAAAGCACGTCTAACTTCTCTAAGTGTGCATAATGTTTTACAATCTGCTGAATTTCATCAGTGGAGGGAATAGGTGGTGATAACCATCTGGCCAAAAGTCCTATTTTGTCCGCTAAAAGCATGATGTGGATTATAAGTTGGTTGTTGGTGCCTTAAAGGGAATGTGTCCTCAAAAATGACTTACTGTTTAACTCACATTTTTATGTTCAACACATTTTTTAAGAATTTTGTGTTAGGCTATGTTCACACGGCTTATTTCAGAACGTATTTACAACGGATTGCCGATCGTAAATACGTTCTGAAATCAGTTGAAAATCAGTTGCAAATAAGTGTCACTAAGTGTGGCACGTATTTGTAACTGATTTCCCGACGGATTCACCATCTCCAATCATTGTAGGTGGTGAATCCGTCCGTAAATAATTGACATGCACATTGTTTTTCCGTCCGGATTGCCATTGTCAATCCGCGGCGGCAATTCGGCACGGAAATACGCGTCGTGTGAACGACGAGCCGTATTTCTATTGAAATCAATAGAAAATAGGCTGTTACTTATTTCTGACTGATTTGCCGACGGATTGACGATCGTCAATCCGTCGGAAAATCCGCGGCGAAATAAGCCATGTGAACGAGGCCTTGTATATATTTTTTTTTAATTTTCCATATCACTTTCAATATTTATTTTTTTTTTTTTTCAATAATTCTTAAGTCCTGCAGTCTTCACTTTGGCCACTAAGCCTAATAATAGTCTGACACTTCCTGTTCTGTACAGAAAGATTCTCAGTTGTCTGCTCATTATCAGCACAAAGGGGGTCAAACTGAAAGGAGACACCAGTGTGAATAGATAACACAGGATCCACCAGTCACAAGAGGAGATGTCACAGCTCACACTCCTCCCTGCACACTGATTTCTACCCAGGTTACAGAGCATGACTAGCAAACTCTCCTATAGAGGTGAATGGAACTCAGTCAGTCTTAAGTCTCTTATGTGCATGAAGCTACTGTAAAGAATCTCTCTGACTGCTGTTAAAGCAGTGCAAACAAGGCCTAGTGGCCAAAGTGAAAACTGCAAGACTTAAGAATAATTAAAAAATATTGAAAGATATGAAAAATGAAAAAAAATCTTAAATGTTTAACATAAAAATGGGACTTAAACAATGACTAATTTTTTTGATGACACATTCCCTTTAAGGAAGGTATGGAAAAGAAGTTGTTGGGGCTGGGCCAATAGTGTAACCTTGTTTACAATTAATCAAATTAATGATCCCTTCCCAGAAGGATTTGGTAAATGGGCAGCTCCAGGTGCCATGAGTCAGATCGAAGTACGGTAAATCACATTTTGGTCATGCAGTGATGCGGTAAGGGCAGGTTGGGTGTGGTGATATGTTGAAACCGAAAATCACGCGGTGCCATAATCTGAAGTGTGTAAGTCTCCAATGTTCACTGATGACGAATTTTCAAATTTTTATCTATCCCTCCAGGATAGCTTGATTTTAATATCAATATTTGGGAATATGGATTCCCACCTGGAAAATAGTGAACGAGGGGGGTGTAACTGGGATATCGCCTAAGCCAGAATAAATGGAGGATAGTGGGAGGAATGAGCAGATAAGTTGTTAGGTTTAACAAAAGTGGCCACGTCTTGCACTTTAGGTTTACAGAGGCTGATAACTTGTCGCTAGGTAAGAAAACGAGAGGAGAGAATATCAAATTTTGTGCGGATTTCCTCAAAGGAGAGAAATCTTTTATCTTTGTCGTGGATCAAGTGTGTGATTTGATTGATGCCTTTTTCCCTTCAAATAACGAATTGGGGATTTTCAAGGCTGGTGACAAAACCAGGTTGACCCCACAGTGGAACGATTTTGCTAGATTGAGAAGGTAATTGAAATAAGGACCTTGAATCCTTCCAAGCGCTAATCGTGTCCTTTAGGAGAAGACTACCTTTTAATATGTTATGGGAGTTCAGCTTATTTAACTTAGAGTAGCGCAGATAGTGACCAAGGTGATACTAAGTCAGCTTCTAGAGAACTATTGGAAAACAAAGGGTTTCCTCTGATTCAGTCTAGGCCGTGTCTTAAGACACCCTAAGCTATATTTCCTTATATCAGGCAAATTTAGGCCCCCTTACTCTGTAGGAAGCATAAGCTTTTTAACTGTGAGTTTAGGGGCCACATGTATGAAAACTGTCTAGGTCTAAAATTCACTTTGTTGCCCATAACAACCAATCAGAGCCCATAGCAACCAATCAGAGCGCCCCTTTCATGTCCTATTGTGCTCTGGACAAACGAAAGGGGAGCTCTAATTGGTTGCTATGGGCAACAAAGTGAATTTTAGACCTAGACCGTTTTCATACATGTGGCCCTAGGACTTTACGCATCCACAAAAAGGAGGAAAATGCAGATAATAATGATCTATCCTTATGTTTAATTCAGAGAGGGATCATTTGCAGGGGATAAGGTAGTTTAGGAAATCGCCATCTTTGAGTGGGCACCATTATTCCATCGAATTAATTTTGTGTACTTTTTGTATAGACGGGGGTAGTTATTAATAATAATAATAATAATAATAATAATCCTCTTTATATAGCACCAACATATTCCGCAGCACTTTACAATTTAGAGGGTATGTGTACAGACATTACCCAGTAAAAGAACTTAGACTATGTTTACACGCCGTAATTACGGCGCAATTATGGCGGGTGCTTTGGAAGTCATTTTAATATGCGCGTACTCCCGCGGCACGAGGGGAGGGGGCGGCGGCAGCCCGCCGGCCCCATTGACATGCATTACTCGCGATGCGTATTCGCCGCAAGTAATTGACATGGCACTTATCTCCCCGCGTGTGCAATACGATCGTATTGTACGAGCGGGGAGAGGAGGCGTAATCCATAGTTCTCTGAGAACTATGGATTACCGTAACTTCGGCACGCAAATACGCCAGGAAATACGTGCTGAAATTAGCCCGTGTGAACATACCCTTACGGATGAGACACAAAGTGTGAGGGCCCTGCTCGCAAGAGCTTACAATCTATTATGGTGTATGGGTGAGACAAAGGGTTAAGATGGGCTAAGTTTACGTAGTTAAGATGATGCAAAGATTCTGGGATTTGCCAATCAAGATTCCCAAATATTTCACAGCATTAGAGGGAAGGGGTACCGAAAGCTGATTTAAAGGAGAGAGGTTAGAGTTCCCTGAAAAGGCAATATCCAAAACTTAAGATTTCGAGGCCTTCACTTTAAATCCTGAGCATTTTCAGAATACATCCACAAGGTCAAGTATTATTGGGATATTGCGCAATGGCTGGGAGAGGAAAAAAGATCAGCAAATAAGAACCGTTTTAATTCAGAGGATCTCGCTTTTATACATTGTATAGACAAAGAGGAGGTGATTAAACGGGAGTGCGGTTCAGTCACTAAATTAAAAAGAAGTGGGGACAATGGGCGACCTTGTCGGGTGCCCCGGTGTAGGGAGAGACTAATGGAAAGAAAACCTGTTGTACAGAGCTGTGCTGTTGGGTTAGTGTATAGAGATGTTATATAGGTGAAAAATGCACCAAAGAAACCAATGGTTGTAAGACTTGTAACCAGCTCTACCTAACACTGCCAACGCCTTTTTTTGGCATCAATGGTGAGAGGGGCTGGGAAGGCATGGTGATGTGGCCTATGTTTGATGTTGACAAGGATGGCTAGAACTTGACTATGACTATAATTTATTACTGCTGACCTATTTTTGACACCGCCCACTTTTTGTGGGGATATTAGTCGAGGTAAAATAAAAGCTAACCTATCAGTGAGGAGTTTAGATAGTATTTTGAGAGAGAATTGCGTCTGTAGGAGGATGCTAGTTTAGTATCTTTATTTGACTTTGATAGAACCTTGATACATGCATTGTTCAGCAGCACTTGCTGTGATGGGAATACCCCTTTAATCTAGATATGCATCTACCTTGCTTGCTGCATAGATAGTTGATGGCGCTCCTACAACATGAGATGTTCATGCAATAGGAAACATTGACTTTCTAAATGCTCTTTGTCCATTCAGTACTCTTTTTGTATATGATTTTTGCATTCTGTAGTAACTCTGTAAATCTGAACATTTATTTCCTGATGGTTTTCTGTAATGTTGCCTTGACGCTCTCATTAACAGGTACTTCGTGAAGTTAAGGTGTTGGCAGGATTGCATCATCCTAATATTGTGGGTTACAATACAGCTTGGATGGAACATGTGCAGCCCCCAAATTCCAAATGTAGGTAACGTTGTCTTGTATGCACTTTCTTACAACTAAGAAAAAAATAAATTTTAAGCTGCTGGTGGCCAGTTTAAAGGGGGGGAGGAGGGGAGCCTGTACTCGCCTTACTCCTCACCTCCATTCCAGTGTTGGCGCTCCCTGATCATCTATTTGCTTTCTTCTCCTGAATGTGGCTGCATTGATAACGTGACACTTCCCCCTACATCACCAGTCAGAAGTAAAAGGCACTGAACAGTGATGTAAGTCGAGGTGTATGATGACCACTGCAGACTGCCAGTGGCTGCAGCAGGAACATCAGAAGGAGAAGAAACTAAACAGAAGACCGGAAATAACCAGTACTGGAACAGAGGTAAGGAGGAAGGTTTTTAGTATGGATTTTTTTATTGAGCACCAGCAATTTCTTTTTTCCTTATTGGAACCAAACAACCACTTTAAAGGGACGCTACCATAAATTTTATGTTTTGCATATGCTGCTATTACATGGATTTTTTTTATTTATTTTTTTTTATTTTTTTTAAACCAGAAGTTTACATACACTGTATGCATGTTTTTGTCACTATCTGACATGAAATAAAAATAAACCTTCCCTGTTTTCGGTAAATTAGGATTACCAAAATCATTTATATTTGCCAAATATCCGAATGAGAGAATTTTTTAAGCCATTTTTATTACTTTCTGCAAAGTCAAAAGTTTACATACACTAGGATTACTATGCCTTTAAACAATTTGGTACAGCCAATATGATGAGCACCTGTGTATGTATTTTTAATGTGTGTAACATCATGGGAAAGTCTAAAGAAATCAGCCAAGATATTCCTCCTGACAGAACTGTCCAAATCATTGAACTGGTTATCCTTTAGCCACTATAGAAACAGTTGTGCTCAAAAGTTTACATACCCCGGGAGAATGTTTGCTTTCTTTGCCTTTTTTTCACAGAATATGAATTATAACACAAACTTTTTTCCCACTCATTGTTAGTGGTTGGGTGATGCCATTTACTGTCAAACTACTGTTTTCTTTCTTATTATATCATGACAACCAAAAACATCTGAATGACCCTGATCAAAAGTTCATACTCTGGTGATTTTGGCCTGATAACATGCACAGGAGTTGACACAAATGGGTTTGAATGGCAACTAAAGGTAACATCCTCACCTGTGACCTGTTTGCTTGTAATCAGTGTGTGTGCGTGAAAGCTGAGTGAGTTTCTGAGATTAAACATAAAAAATGGGACATTACTTACTCAAAAAACACCACAATTTTTGGGTCATGTTCACAGCTCCATTGCTGGACTAAACTGAACCCAGAAGCTGGCAACTCCGGCCTTTATGCTAACTGGCAAAAATTGACAGGTGCAGCTAATTGCAGAGCAAAAGCTCACATACTCCACTGCTAGGGGAACAATTAGATGATAAAAAAAAAAACTGCACACCAACTTAACACCTGTTCACACCAGTAATGCAAAAATACCAATAAACCACTCGCATACCCTCACTGCATGAGGGGGGTGGTTGCTGGTACTACAATTGCATACAAAAAAGCGATACAGAAGGGTGCCATAAATACAGATAAGTGTGATGCACCATGCTGGCTTACAACCTATTAGTGACGCCCATTAGGCGGGCTGCCCAGCATTTTCTGGGTGTCCAACACAAAGTACAGGCACCCTCCGCTCCCCAGCACTGTTGGCCAGATAAAAAATGACATACTGGAAAAATGTTAAATATGAGATTAGTTGGTATAAGGGCCCCAATACGCAAGCTCGCAAGCCCCGTCACGGCTCCTCATGTCTTGCGAGTCCCTACGTTAACAATTTACAGAAAAAACCATACAAAAAAATGGGACATTACTTACTCAAAAAAACAACAAATTTTTGGCCATGTTTAAGCTCAATTGCTGGACTAAGCTGAACCCAGAAGCTGGCAACTCTGGCCTTTATGCTAACTGGGAAAAATTGACAGGTGCAGCTATTTGCAGAGCAAAAGCTCGCATACCCCACTGCGATCTTGTGTTTTGGGGCCCCTATACCAACAAATCTCATATTTAACATTTTATCAGTATATCACATTTTTTATCTGCCCAACAGTGCTGGGGAGTGGAGAGTGCCTATACTTTGTGTTGGACACCCAGAAAGTGCTGGGCAGCCCGCTTAATCTAATAGTATGGGCGTCACTAATAGGTTGTAAGCCAGCATGGTGTACCACACCTATTTGTATTTATGGCTCCCTACTGTATCGCCTTTTTTGTATGCAATTGTAGTACCAGCAACCACCTCCCTCATGCATTGAGTGTGTGAGTGGTTGTTCTCTTGGTATTTTTGCTTTTGTGCAATCTCCCCATGCATTATACTGTGGCTTTTCTGCATGCTGGTGTTAAGTTGGTGTGCAGTTTATCATCTAATTGTTCCCCTAGCAGTGGGGTATGTGAGCTTTTGCTCTGCAATTAGCTGCACCTGTCAATTCTTTCCAGTTTGCATAAGGCCAGTTTCCAGCTTCTGGGTTCAGTTTAGTCCAGCAATGGAGCTGTGAACATGGCCCAAAAAATTATGGTGTTTTTTGAGTTTCTGGGATCCAGACACTCTTACAACTTTCATGCAGCCACTGACTGTTCTGGATTGTGAGTCATGGGGAAAGCAAAAGAATTGTCAGCTGATCTGAGAAAAGGTAGTTCAACTGCATAAAACAGGAAAAGGATACAAAATTATATCCAAGGAATTGATAATGTCAGTCAGCAGTGTTCAAACTGTGATTAACAAATGGAAAATCAGGGGCTCTGTAAAAACCAAACCACGGTCAGGTAGACCAACAAATTTCAGCCACAACTGCCAGGAAAATTGTTTGTGATGTAAAGAAAAACCCACAAATAACATCAGCCAGGGCCGGACTGGGAATAAAAATGAGCCCTGGCACTAAGTCCCCACCAGCCCACATACAATCTGCTTAGTTCTCGCACATCGCCACTTTCTAAAATATACTACACAATAAAGGTGCTTTCACACAGAGCATTTTTGGTGCATTTTTTGTGTGTGTTTGGTGCGGTTTTGTGCAGAAAGGCAGAGTAGTTAATGCTGTACATTTCTGCATCAAAAAATGGACCAAAACCGCTCTGTGTGAGAGCTCCCTAAACACAAGCAAGAAAGAAAAAGTGGTGCAGACAAACCCCTCATCAGTCAGGTGTGGGCTTTACAGTCAGGGACAAGCCTACTACATAAGCACCAGCATGACCTACAACCCCACCAATCACATCCCCAGTAGTCAGGTCACCATCACATGAATACAGCACTGATTCAACACAGAAGTAAAATGACCCCTGACAGCAGGGACTCACAGGAGACGTCATCTCTGATGGGATTGTCTTTTTCTTCTTTTCTTCTCCATCTGCCCCAAACCTCTATGACGTCTTCCCTGATGAGTCGTTCTCTTCTCCAAGTCGCGCTCTTCCCTTTTTTTTTCTCTGTCCAGTACAGCATGCAATGTTGTCTTCTCCTGGTCACTACTCGTCCCTGTAGAATTTATCACAAATACATCTTAGACTCCTCTCTTTTCCAGCACTTTCCTATCAATTCCCAAATCTGTACAAGTTCCCTATCCATAGAACCCCAAATAGTAATAGTGTCCCGTTTGGTGCCCCACACAGTAAAAGTTAGTAATTGTACCCAAACAGCGTATGTTAGACCATAAAAATTAGAAATTAAAAAATGTCAGATAAGTGGCATGTAAATAGGTTGACCGCCATTAGGTAGGTAAGCATATAGACCTCCTAAAGCAGGTAGCTGGGGCTGTCCCACGTAATTAGGCAGGCAGGGCCAGTAATTAGTTTAAAAAAAAAAAATACTCGCCTGGTTTCCCTCCTCTTCTCCTGCTCTGGGGCGGCCGCTCTCACCCGAGTGCGGGCCGTTCAGCAGACGCACAATGATGTCATCACATCGCGCACCTCTTGCACTGCCTCCTAGGAGCTGAATGGCCGGGATCATAAGATCCCAGTTCTGCCTTGACCGCGCGGTATAGGCGGCGTTCGTGATGGCTGGGTCTGTGACCCGGCCATGCAGCCATTTGGCGAGAGGGGCCTGTCAGCCCCCTTGCACAGTGATCTGGTCGCATATGTGACCATTTCGGCCCCTGTTCGTGCGCCATGTGCCGGCACTCGGGGCCTGCCGGGGGGGAAAACACCGGCCCCCTCGGCGGGTTCTCCGAGCTGGCGCTGCGGCCCACCTGACATCAGCTGAAATATAGGACTCTCTGAAAACTAGTGGTGTGGCCGTTTCAAGATGCACTTGAAAAAAAGTGGACTGCATGGTCAAGTCGCCAGAAGAAAGCCACTACTGCACAAGTGCCACAAAGTATTTCACCTAAAATACGCCAAACGGCACAAAGACCAGCCTCAAAACTTCTGGAACAAGGTCATTTGGAGTGATGAGACCACAACCATAAACGTTACATTTGAAAAGGTGTCAACAAGGCCTATGATGAAAGGAACACCATTCCTACTGTAAAGCATGGAGGTAGGACGCTGCTGTTTTTGGGGATGTGTGAGCCACAAAGGCACAGGAAACTTGGTTGAAGTTGAAGGAAAGATGAATGCAGCACGTGACCAGAAAATACTGGAGGCAAATTTGCACTCATCAACCCAGAAGCTACGCATGGGACGTACTTGGGCATTCCAACACGACAACGATCCAACATGACAACGATCCAAAACACAAGGCCAAGTCTACCTATCATTGGCTACAGCAGAACAAAGTGAAGGCTCTGGAGTGGCCATCTCAGTCTCCTGACCTCAATATCATTGAGCCACTCTGCAGAGATCTCAATCGTGCAGTTCATACAAGACAGCCCAGGAATTTACAGGAACTGGAGGCTTTATTACAAGAAGACTGGGCAGCTTTACCATCTGAGAAAATAAACAGCATCAAACACAACAACAACAAAAGGCTTCAAGTTGTCATTGGCAATACACAATATTGTAAACTTTTGATCAGGGTCATTTGAATGTTTTTGGCTTTCATTGTGATTTTGAAAAGCGAAAACACAGTAGTTTGACTATAATTGGCTTCAACGAACCAATAACCATGAGTGGAAAAAAAGTTTATCATTCATATTCTCTGAAAAAAGGCCAAGACAGGAAAAATTATGCCGGGGTATGTAAACTTTTGAGCCTCTCTCTCTGTAAGCTTGCCTAATGACAAAGACCTGAACAGTCTATAATTTTAAGGGTAGGTTAATTTTAACATTGAGAGATTAGAATATCAAAATTAAAATCCAGGAGATTGCTAGAAACCTTTCGGATGAGGACTGGTCCAAGGCATTTCAACTGACTCATAAATCCTTGGTATCTTCCAGGGCCCACGAACTAAACTATAAAATCATTACCAGGTGGTATCGGGTGCCAGCGTTGCTTAATGCTTTCTCATCCTCCATCCCGGCAGTCTGCTGGAGGTGCAACGGGGAGAGAGGCACTATATCCCATATTTGGTGGGGGTGCCAGTCTCTCCAGTCTTTTTGGAGGGGAGTAATAGGTAATTCACCAAATTACAGGGGTTCTGATCCTTCAAAATGATCCTGCGACCCTGCTTCTGTTTGACATCCCTCTGCCCACCACACTCCTTAAGTCTCACCTCCTGATTTTTCTATTCCTTGCTGCCAAGATAGTTATCCCGAGACTCTGGCTTTCCACAGTGCCCCCTACGGTGACGGACTGGATCTGGGAAATACACGCTCTTCAGCGCCTAGAGGATTTTAGGAATGATTCTCCAACAAGCCATGGCCAATATTTGAGTATTTGGGAGGAATGGATTGTCTATTGCGGATCAGATATTTACTCGACCTGCTCCTGAGTAGATCATCTTCGATCTGACAGTGAGGACTTGTTGGGATCTGTGGTGCGCGGGACGGACGAGGAGGAGCTGGACGCCTTTTCCTCGGTCCTTCTCCTGCTGTGGAGATCGGGTGCAACTGATGGGCCAGTCGTCTAGCCTGTTCTTTTAGGTTTTCCTTCTTTTTAGTTCTCTTGCTATGCCATAAGGTTTATATACAGGGTCACACTATTGCACTGCCAGTAGCACATGTGATCATTATGACTCAGAGTGCTGTTTATCCAATCATCCATTCCTCATTTGAGGTCCATGACATGTCAATGTAGGCTGTAGTCATAAGTTTGATAGTAATGCTTGCTTCCAAGTCCTGGAAAGCATGTTATGTGACAATCTTTTTCCATTACTGTTCTAACTCTGTCTAAAGTCAACGTTTTGCAATATGACTCTTGTAATTTTACAATATGTTCAATAAATGTGGTTGAATTGGAAAAAAAAAGCTTTAAAAAAAAAAAAAATTAAATCCAGAAAATCACATTGTATAAATGTATTTTACATTTTGCACTGAGAAATAAGTATTTGATCCCTCTGGCAAACAAGACTTAATACTTGGTGGCAAAACCCTTGTTGGCAAGCACAGCAGTCGGACGTTCTTTTGTAGTTGATGATGAGGTTTGCGCACGTGTCAGGAGGAATTTTGCTCCACTCCTCTAAGATTTTGAGGCTGTCGCTTGGCAACTCGGAGCTTCAACTCCCTCTTAAGTTTTCTATGGGATTAAGGTCTGGAGACTGGCTAGGCCACTCCATGACCTTAATGGGCTGCTTTTTGAGCCATTCCTTTGTTGCCTTGGCTGTATGTTTTGGGTCATTGTCTTGCTGGAAGACCCAGCCACAACCCATTTTTAATGTCCTGGCGGAGGGAAGGAGGTTGTCACTCAGGATTTTACGATACATGGCTCCATCCATTCTCCCATTGATGCGGTGAAGTAGTCCTGTGCTCTTAGCAGAGAAACACCCACAAAACATAATTTTTCCACCTTCATGCTTGACAGTGTTGGAGAAGGTCGTAGGCAGCATTTCTCTTCCTCAAAACATGGCGAGTTAAGTCAATGGCAAAGAGCTCAATTTTTGTCTCCTCTGACCACAGCACCTCCTCCCAGTCACTCACAGAATCATCCAAGTGTTCATTAGCGAACTTCAGACGGGCCTGCACATGCGCCTTCTTGAGCAGGGGAATCTTGCGGGCAGGATTTTAAACCATTAGGGCTTAATGTGTTACCAATGGTTTTCTTGGTGGCTGTGGTCCCTGCTGCCTTGAGATCATTAACACATAATGTGTGTGTATATCATCACAGAGAAGGACAAGATGTTCTATGCAAGAAGACTGGCAAAAATTCTAAAAAAAAATAATTTCTTTAAAAAAAAAAAAATCCTTTCTGGTAGAATGATCTTTAAAGGACACTTCCAGCAAGTCTGCACAGTGCTTCGTAAAAACTCTGACTTCATAAGTCGAATATCTGTTAAGTGTTTCTTTTTCTTGACTTAATAGGCGTCACTGCACAATCAGATGCAGGATTCGATGAATTTCACTTAAATTGCTTGCATGTTGACGAGCTTGTGCTAGAGAGCGATAGGCTCTGCTTGTTCCACCATAATACGCTCCATACAGTGGGATTCTCCTGAAGAAACAAAACTGCAGATGGAAAAACCATAACTGCAGACTTGGCTTCACTGTAAATATTAAATGTATGCAATACTTTCCCTGTATTCTAAAATCTCTTCCTTTTTGTCCTATGATTTTAGGTAAGCCGATTCCCTCGTTACAAGCTATCAAAGGTTCCACCAATCGCAGGTCTGAGGAGTAAGTACTATCCCAGATGATTGTCTTCTGCTTCTCTCCTATTATAGGCATGACTACCTTTTTATAGTGTGGCCTATAAAGGTTTCATATAAAAAAAAAAAATGTATCTTCAGTTTAAAGCCACCTATTTGGTGACCGTCTCTAAATTTGTTTGGCGAGTGCTCCTGTTAATTATAGCAGACACCCGCTACTTGTGGCTCTGATCCTGGACATTTAACAACTTAGGGCCACATGTATGAAAACTGCCTTGGTCTAAGACTTTTTTTTCTTGTTGCCCATAGCAACCAATCAGAGCGCCCCTTTCACTTCATATAGTGCTCTGGAAAAATGAAAGGAGCGCCCTGGTTGGTTGCTATGGGCAACAAGAAAAGTCTTAGGATATGTTCACACGGCTGATTCACGCCGTAATTGCGGTACGGATTTCGCCCGCAATTACGGCATGTAGGGTGGGGGAGGCAGCCCGCCGTCCCCATAAACTATCATTAGATTTACAATAAAAAAAAGTTGTTTTTAAATATTAGAAGTTTGAAATACCCAAAGAATTTAAAAAGATTACCATAATTGGTATCGCCATGTCCATAAAGGTCCGATCTATTAAACCAAAAAACGGCAAAACTGCAGGTTTTTTTCCTTCCTTTGTTACACTGCCGCCTCAAAATTTTGATTAAATCTTTGGAATCCTACGAACTTGGAACTATAACACCATTTAAAAGACTTGCTGAACTTCATAAGAACAAACCCCTGCCAAACATGGTACTTTTTTGGTCTACCACATAGAGAATGTTTTTTGGCTCATGGTACACTGTGGTGCAGGATGGTAAATGGCCATATAAAAAGTCCATCTTGTGTCATAAAAAAGTCATTATACAGCAATGTAGATGAAGAAAAGTAAAGTTATGGGGGGTAATAATGTGATGTAATTTTCAGGGCGGCCGCCTGCTGACCCCATAGACATTCATTACTCGCGGCTCGTGATCGCCGCAAGTGATTGACATGTCACTTATCTCCCCACGTGTACAATACGACCATATTGTACGAGTGGGGAGAGGAGGCGTAATCCACAGTTCTCCATGAGAGCTATGGATTACCGTAATTATGGGGCACATTTCCTTGCGTATGAAGCTCAGTACGCCGCGAAATGCTCTCCAAAATAAGCTGTGTGGACATACCCTAACAGTAAGGGGAGGTTGGGGAGGAAATTTGAATATTAAACAATATGTGCAGTGTCACATACTCAAGATTATAGATTTTTAAACATTTTGATGTTTCATGGTGACGTCTCTCTTGATCGGTAGCAGTCAGGATGCGGAGACTCCCACTGATTGATATGATGGAGGGGCACTCAATTTAGCCTCTTGCCATTCATTTCTCATCAGCTTTCCTTCAGAGAGCTGAATGTGTGACATACGGATTCATAGGAAGGTAATGAGTCTGTGCGCAGCCTAGTAAAGATGATAAAAACAAAAGGGCACAGAGCTCTGCCCCCTTTGTTTTAGCAATAATAGGGGGTCTCTGCACCCAGACCCCCACAGAGTCATACTGCTGACATGTCACTTGGACTTTGTCCAAAGGTTTTCTAAATTTGAGTTACCCCTCAAAATGAGATCCTTTTATTGAGTGTTGTCTGCCTGGTAGATGGACTGTGTTATATTGAACCAATTATTCTCATCATTTCAGGAATAACAAGGGAATACAAAGTGTGGAGAGCAGCGGGGGATCAATTGTGTTTGCCGATTCTACAGATGGAAACCGGTCAGTAAACCCAGCCTCCCAGAGCGTTAACATGGTTTCTGTGGATAAAGACCAGTATTACACTGAAAGTAGGATTAAGAACTTCAGTATGTCTGACGTGAACCCACGTGGCCGTAAAGACTCCAATGCCAATGTCCGATCCCGCTCCAGTGTCCTCAATAAACATGATACATCACAGGAGCTGTGTCCGAGGGATAGGTGTCCATTCAACTCTGAAGACGACATGGATAATGGGAGTGATTCCTCATGTGATGAAGAATGCCCACAGAAGGAACTCTGCCTGCACCGGCACTTTGAGGTACAGTGTTATAGATTATGTGCTATACATAACGTCCTTTCTTTTCTCATTCCTGTTTTCAGAGTACAGTGCAATTACAGGTAAGCTAGCAATTCCCTGGCCTGCGGGGGCCGGGGGCCGTTTGGCCTGCGGGGGCCGTTTGGCCTGCGGGCGCCGGGGGCCATTTTCAAAAGCTATTGAAATCCAGACTACACCAGCAGACTGCTACTAGAAGGGGCTCCAGGCTACATAACTACACTACTGTTATAGGGATGTCCAGACTACACAAGCAAACGGCAGTTGTAGGAAAATCCAGGTGACTCTCTTGCAGGAGTGCACACGGCAGGTGACTATAATACAGGGACTGCAAACAAGACCTTATAATTAAACTACTGTTGCAAGCAATGGTATAGACTATAGGATATGCCTACTAGATGCCATTAAGCAATGATAAATCCAGATCAGCCTCGTTCTTCCTGTATGCTGTTTGGGACCTGTTCACATACAAACGCAAAGGTTTTGTGTTTCCACAGATTCAGTATCATTTGATGTTGCACATACAGATGAATCTCTGTGAAAGGTCCTTGTGGGACTGGATTGAAGAGAGGAACGAGCACTACAGAAAAGGGAGAGATTCTGCAAGTAAGTTGTATGTAAATGGCCGATTATGGTTGTGAATACTTCAATTACTGATCTTGTTGAATTACCTTTATATACTTTTAGACCAGGAGGCCACATCATCGTTCTGTAATAACTAACAATGATAAGTTAATTTATTAAGTTTGGGTCCAGTGTTTGTGTGAGTTGTAGACTGCTGTGAGGTATATTGCTGCAAAGTAGTTAAAGGGGATTTGCCAGGACACAAGTTTCTTACCTTCCTTATCAGCACAGGGAGAATGTCAACAAATCATGAAGTCATGAAGGCTGCAGGGCTGAGAGGGAGGGGGTAAGGAGTGAGGAATCCAAGGGAGCGTCTCAAAACTTAAGTGAAATAATAAACCGTACAACAGTGGATTCTCAATACAGCAAGACACAGCCTCACAGACTGCACTTTCTACCCGGTGCCTTAAAAGCTCATTCCTTTTGCCTGTCATGAGATAAGAAGTGTTTCATGCAAGCTCGGCCTGTCAGCTCCTGGGTCGTGTCTAGTGTAAGCTTTCAGCTAACTAAGGAGGATTTAGAAATGCTGTAGCTCTGAGTCTTCACTTTTTGTAATCACATATATTTAGAAAAGTGATTAAATACCCATTTTGGAGGTTCCCACGTCAACATTACATGGTGGCAAAACTCCTTTAAAGGCAACAAGAAATACTTATACAAGAACACAAACTGTCTTGGTAAACTACAGATTGTAGATTTGGAGAATGCTTGTTTTTGGTAATAGTTTCTAACCTATCTGTCCTCAGAATGCTTTGATTTTGTGGATGTCCAAAGTGCTATGAAAATTTTCTATCAACTCCTGGAAGGTGTACGATACATCCATTCCATGGGTGTTCTCCATCGAGATTTGAAGGTATAGTATATTGGCCACTCAGCACCTTCTTTTAATTTAAGGGGTTGTTCAGCCCTAGAAAAAACATGCTGCTTTCTTTTAAAAATCGCACCACCGCTATCATAGGCTATGCTGAAGGCCAATGAGTCTGAGCTGCAATACCAGACATATCTTGTGACACAGGTGGTGCTGTTTTGAACGGAAGTAGCCATGTTTTTTCTAATCCTGGACAATCCATTTATATGTTTATACAAGTGGGACTAGGTCGCTCATCTGATGTTGAGTGGTTCATAGAGGTTTGGTTTAGAAGTTAGCTATTATCACTAGGGGGAAGAGCATTGTTAAAGGGGTATTCCCTCAGCAAGTGCTGCTGAAAAAGCCAATTACTGTAAAGTAAGAAATTTTCAAAATGCATGTTAAAATATATAGGAATCAAATAGCGTAAAAGTAGATGGACCCAGCGATAAAGATGAAAAGGTGCTTGCTTTATTCCATATATACCGGTAAATCCAACATAAGGAGGGTGCAGAGGGGACCTAGAAACCAACGCGTTCTGGGCTTAGGTATAGCCCTTGTTCATTGTCACCTGAACGTTAAAATATATATGTTTTACCTAATACAGGCATTTTTTGCACTTTGAACTTGTTCTCTTGTCTCCTCGGTTACCAACTATTGCTGTGTTTTCAGTGGTAGCCACTAATGCAGCGTTATCAAAGACTGTCTGAGAATAAGTTCTTGTGACCAGAAAAACTTCAGGAGAATGCACATGAGCGAAAATGCACATCTTCACTATCCAAGTCACAGGCTAAGTCCCAGCAACAATGCATTATAGCCACCACTTAAAAGCACACAGTGGTGGTAACAAAGGAGATGAGAGCAAGTTGAAGGTGTTAGGTAAAGCATATATATTTTATAATAACACACATTTTAAAAATTGCTTATTTTACAGTAACTCTTGCAATGATGGGAATACACCTTTAAATCGGTAGTTCATTGTTGTGAGGGTCTCTTTAGAGGGAGAGACACTTTGTAGGGGAAGAGGGCATATGGAAAGAACTTGCCCAGATGGGACAACCCTTTTTAAAGTGCCGGGTACACAAAATCAAAAATGCATTTGAATGTGTCGATTGCAACACTTAGGGTATGTTCACACAGCTTATTTTGGCACGCATTACGCCGCGTATTTCGCTGCGTATTTTGCTATATACGCGGCGAAATGCGCGCGGCAATTACGGGAATCCATAGCTGTCGGAGAGCTATGGATTACGCGGCATCCCCCCCCCCCGCGCGTGTACAATATTGTACACGCGGGTTGATCGTATTGTACACGCGGATGGAGAACTGTTCGCGATGATTACGCGCTGCGAACAATGGATGTCAATGAGGCCGGCGGGCTAATACCCTCCCTCCCCCACTACACACATACAAACACACACACACACACACACCACACACACACACACACACACACACACACACACACACACACACACACACACCATGCTTTGGAATTGCACGCTAATCAGCGTGTGCTTTCAAAGCACCCGGCGTATTGCAGCACGTACTATACGCGCCGCAATACACCGTGTGAACATACCCTAAATTTTGAATTTAGTCAATACATGATCAAAGAAGGTATTTGTAAAATAATGTTCATTCTTTCATGCCCTGTTGTGGGCTGCTTTCACTTGGCATGAATATAGAGTACTGAATGGCATGTGTATTTTAACTGCAGATGCACAACCACTCGCAGTGATGTCTTTCCTGACCTATATAACAATAGGGTCCTATGTAGTCTATATTCAGTAATACCACACCATGGGGAAGATTTATCCTGCGCGCCGTGGGAGTACGCACCGATCAGCGCGACTCCCGAAGTCCCAGCTCAATTGCGGGGCGTCACCCGGCAATTAAACCGTGTGAACATACCCTTAGACAACGTAAAGTTAGACTAGACAGTCTTAGAATGCGTCACATTTATCATAGTGTTGATAGATCTGGTGCAGGTTAGAACTATCTAGTCTAAGTTTGTACACCTATAAGTTGGCTTACTTTTACGCCAGAAACTGCGACAAAATTCTGGTGCAATTTTTTTTTCACATTGAAGCCCTTTTTAGCGAGGCGCAGAAGTAAATGTGGCGAAAAGCTTGTAAGATTATTTTTGGCGCAAATTGAGCCAGAATTCTGGCTCAACTGCCTTGATAAATCTGCCTCAATCTCCAAGCATTATAGCTGTTATCGTGTGAAACGAGACCTAGGTCCATGAAGTTCAATGAAAAGCTGAAAAAGGATGTGGATGAAGGTAAGAACTTTGCTTCATTTCTTAAGGCTTCCGTATCTTTCTAGATCAATGGAGGGAAACAATCCTCCTCATCCTGAGTGGTGATCAGACAAGATCAATGTTCGAAACAAGGATCCTATACATCTACAGAAGTGTTAATATTATTTTGTTCTATGTAATTGTCTAATCCTTTCTTGAAACACTCACCTGTTTCTGCTGGGACCAGCACCTTAGGTGACTATTCCACAGATTCATAGTTATTTGGGTAAATAAGACTTTCCATCTCTGGAGACTGAACCTTTTCTTTCCCCCATATGGAGGGAGTGTCCCCTTGTCTTTAGAGGGGATTTTGCATGAAACAGTTTTTCACGTGTTTTTCCACTATTTTGTTTTTTTTAAGGGTCATTTACGTACTAGTTAATCATGCCTTACCTCTGATGATTTTTCTCAAGGCTTAAAGGGGTTGTCTCACTACATTGATTCATCTTACCTCAGTCCTGTTTTTTGGTTTCATTTTGAATTCAGAGGCGTGTTTATTGGCTTCTACTAGGCTACAGTAGAAGCCAGGTCTGTAGCTATAGCAACCAGTGCTGGCAGCCTATCGTGAGAGATCAAACTGGCCTGTGGCTATAGTGACCTGAGGACCTGATGCAGCCCATACAAGAGGGGATATCTAGGAATAGGTAGGACACTGCTATTGGACACACATTGCAAAGTTACCTTGTTTTTTCAAGATCTTTAACATTAAAAAGCAATCCTTGTGGTAAGACAACCTCTTTAATTTGGAGTCCCTTCATTCTGATTTATTGCATTTATAACTTTTACCATCTTTAGGGCATTCTCTCAATAAATCGATGCCCATAACTGGATATTCCCATGTGAGGCCGCACCAATGCTTTATAAAGCGGTGACACGATGTCCCTGTCCTGCGAGTCAATGCCTTTTTTAATACCTTACATTCTTACTTGCCTTAGAAGCTGATTGACATTACATGCTGTTACAAATGCCGCCATTCTGTGTGAAAACGACTTGTGTATCAGGGTGCTTTCACACGGTGCGTTTTTTTAATGCGTTTTTTTGTGCAGGAGTACATGGAAACTCTAAAGAAGCATTTATGCTATCTATAATACATGAAAAAAACTGAGATTCTTAGTTCACATGTTTTGATCAAAAAATAGAGTAGGACCACCCGCCTTGAGATCCCGTTGGTAGCCGGGGGTGGCATAAGCATTTTTTGATCAAAACATGTGAACTAAGAATCTCAAAGTTGTTTTCATGTATTTTGTGCAGGAAGGCACAACAATTAATGCTGTACATTGCTACGCGAAAATCGCGGTAATTACCGCGATTTTACTGCGATTTTCGCCGTGATTTTTGTGCAGCAATGTACAGTATTAATTGCTGTGCCTCCCTGCACAAAAAACGAATTGAAAAAAAGCACCAAAAATGCACCGTGTGAAAGCACCCTCAGTCTGTAGTTCCTAATTTAAACTTGCACCATTCACTGTACACACCTGAGATCTATTATGTGCCTCTGTTTTGTATAGCCAAGAAACATTTTCTTACAAGGACCAGATCTTCTCATTCGTATTGGTGACTTTGGACTTGCATGTAAAGATATGATACAACACTCAGATCACTGGCTGAAGAAAGATGGGACCAATGGTAAGTCAACACATTGCAGGTATAACACATGGCAGTAAGTAATTCAGATTATTGGACATAATGGCTATGATTACCCAGTGTTTTTCCTGGCATACAATACACTAGGGGAAAAGAATTGACATGTCACTTCTTCCCAAAGTAAAATTCAGTGGGAGCCAACTGTCTAGCACGTACTTCTAAAATACCCGATTGTATTATGGCACGTACAGTATGCGTCGCAGTACACGTCTATTGGGCTGGCCCACCCATGCTTCGGAAGTACGTGCCGATTAGCGCGACTTCCGAAACACACGGCGTATTGCGGCGCGTACTGTACATGCCGCAATTACGCCGTGTGAACATAGCATTACAAAGAAAGGTGACCCCAAGATCCAGCTTTCACAGTAGGTGATAATCATAGCTCCCATCTGCACAGGTCACAGAGCATAGTCGTATTTAGTGTTCTGTTTAGGATTTGGGTCATCCCAAATTTTGCCAGAATTTGTCAGCATATTAGGCAGCCAGCTTAGGCATTCAACAAGTAGTAGTAGTAGTAGACATTAATAGTAGGCATTCATCAAATCCTGCCTACTTCTAAGATGTGTAATTCACTTTGTTTTACCAGTTTGACTGGCAGGACACTGGTTGCCAGGTATGTTGAGGAATCCAAAGCAAAACGCTAATCAACACTCTCTCATAGAAGTCAGTGAGTCATCTCCAGGTTGCATGGTCAGTTGGTCCATGTGATGCTATAAATTCTAATTGCTATTAACAGTTGCTTAGACCAGATGCCTGCCCTTATAATCATACACAGAAAAAAATAGTAATTTGGAAAATAAAACACTTTTGTAAGGCTTCATGCAAATCTTATATCTCAGATTCTTGATGGTAACCTGCACATTATTAAATAACACGAGATACGCTTTTTTTTTTTTCCCCTCCCACTAAATACAGATTCCACACACACGTCAGGAGTGGGTACCTGTCTGTATGCCGCACAGGAACAGTTGAATGGATCACACTATGATTTTAAGGTACGGAGGTCACTCATATTATGCAAACACCCTCTGTGACAGAACCCCACTGTACATAATCGTGTGGTATTTGTGGCATGCTCAGGTTTTTCAGAGCCACCATATATCGTCACTGGGGCAAATATATCAGTACTGTCTAATAGGGCATGTTCAGACGGCGTTTTTGGACGAGGTTTTCCAAGCGTTTCCTCGTCCAAAACACATCAAGGGCATGTTCACACGACTGATTTGAACGTGGTTATGGCCGCGGATTCCGTGGCCAAAACCACATCCAAATCGCGCCCAGTTTATTAACATTGTTTCCTATGGGAAACAGTGTTAATATTCACACGCCGCGGTTTTGACCGCGGCTCTGGGGCCGCGGCCTTGCCACGCGTGTTTGAGAACTCTCCTGTCAATTCTTGACAGGGAGTCCTCGTTGCTGCGGGTGTCGCGCGGGCATTGCCGTGGTTGGTGCGCGGCTGGCAGCGCAGTTTTCCTCCTGCCTACTAATTTGCATGGGGGCAAACCCTCGCCCAAAACCACGCCCAGCGCCGCAAACCCGCATCGGGAAACACAAGGATTGGCCACGGCCGAACCCGCGGCCAAATCCATCATGTGAACGAGGCCCAAAACCTCGCCTGAAATGCGCTGCTTCAGACGAGGTTTTGGATCAGGTTTTCACCCATACAAATGAATAGCCAGGACAAAAACCGCGGTGTATACCACACCGAAAAACGCGCCAAAACCGTGCCTACAACGCGCTTCAAGAATTGACATGACACTACTTTTTCATTGCTTCCAAAGAAGCGTGTAAAAACCTCTTCGTGTGTGAACTACGAGGTTTTACATAGGAATCAATGAAATGAACTGGTGTGTTTTGGGCGAGGAAACGCTCCGAAAACCCCGTCCAAAAATGCCGTCTGAACATGGCCTAAGTAGGATACTGTTAATAGACACATATTGCAGAGTGACTTGTTTTTGCAAGATCTTTAACGTAAAAAGCAATCCTTGTAGTGAGACAACCCTTTTAACAGCCTTACAATGTGCCACATTTATTATAGTGTTGATAAATTGGGTGCAGTTTTAGACCTATTGTCAATAAAATAAAATTTTAGGGCATGGTGCCGCACACTAACGCTACGTACGCCCTTTTTGATGGACAAGGTGCAGAAGTGTGTAAAGTGTCTAAAACACGTTATAAATCTGAAGTAAAGCATGTACGACAATACTTTGGTGCACACCACCAGAATTCTGGCACATATATCTTTAATAAATGTCTCCTTTTATGTGAAATGTATATTGATTGACCACTCTGACACCTCCACTTTCAGGCATTGTGTTTTGCTTACTACAGAGAGAAGGTGGCTGTGCTGACTTATCTCTTCAGCAATGCTTGGATATTGGAGACTGTGAGAAGGATGGGAGTGGGAGGCATTGTTATACAATGTACTTTCATGAAAAGCTTGGCATGGCTGCACCGTCTATTTCCTGTCACTTATGGCATGGAGCATTGATGCAGACATAATTTAAAGGGGTTTTCTACGTAGAGGCTTTCGCAGGCATCTGATCTGTTTCTCTGTCTTAGAGTTTTAAATCTAGGGGCGGGTCTCTGCTCCAGGTAGGGCAGGTTTTCTCACTGAGGAGTGGTGACCTCATCATGCTCACTCACTCTTTCCCCCCCCCCCCCCCCTCCTCCCTTGTTCCTTTTCCATCCCCAATCCACTCTTCATTCTATGTGAGCAGTGGCAGGGAGTAGAGGTCACAGCTCTGCAGACCTTCTGCAATGGTCAGTTCTCATGCCTGGTGAGCTATGTTTCGCCTCCCTCCTAGGCTCCACAAGCAATCCTTGTAACTAGAACACCTGCATTGGTGTAAACCATTATAAATACAGCTTCAAATGATAAAACAAATGTGAGAAATGCAAACTGCTCCCTCCTCTTTTATCAGGCAGAGTGCATAAAGCTATGTTATATGACTGGGGAAGCAGTGTGTATAAGACCGTATTATATGGCTGGGGGGAGTGAATCTGGCAGCTAAAGAAACTGAGTAATTGCCCAGATCCTTCACTTAGAGCTATCACTGGGAGAGGAGCAAAGACCAGCACTGGCAGCCTCGCATAGCTCAGGTGGGAGTGAGAGGAAGACAATGAACACAGCCAGCAGCACAGAAAGCTCAGGCAGTGCTTATTCTTACTGTCCCCATCATTACATATACGATGTTTGTAGCGAGAAAACCCTTTAAGAACAGCAACAGTGGGACAAATTTATTATGACTTTAAATCTAGAATACCAAATAATCCTTCCAGACAGGGTTGTGGAGTTGGTGTCCATTTTGGTGTTGGAGTTCTAAAATGGACCAACTCAAAAAGACTCCATAAATGTATAATAAATTGGTACAGTTCAATGCAGTGCCAAGAGCAGGAGGAATTGGGTCTTACCAGCGCTACCATCGCTTCAGCCTCATCAGATGAGTTTTTAATTTAGAAAAGTATTTGGATGACATGGAGCAGGCAAAGCGATGCCACAGGGGAAAAGATACCGCTCCCATAACAAACTGACCATATGTCTGCTACATTTTTCACTTGCTCTCAAAAAAGTAGAAGAGTTCAACCAATCAACAGACCTGACTGTACATGAGGCAATTCCTTTATACCATGAGATTGTTAGAGATGTTGCGCATGTCGTCACTGCTTTGCCACCAACCCAAGTTAGTGTAGAGAGGCTGTTCTCTAGTCTGGAAATGAGATCAGATTTGAGGTCATCTATGAAAGAGGATCTGATGGAGGCAACTCTATTTATAGACTCGTAGACTCTCAACAAATGTTTAGGACGTTTTTGTTGAAAACAGTTTTCTCCCATTTATTGCAGTGTTTTGCATATTTACAATTTATTAAAAATGTTTGTGTTAATTTGTATCCAATAAATATATTTTATGTTCTACCTAAATAGCTTGATTATTGTATCTTGAGGTGATAAAAAGCCTGATGTTGCCATTTTACTACAGTAAAGTTATCACTTAAACATGCGCCATGTATGAGGGAGTCAGTTAGGAAATTGAGGTGTAAGGGCTTTGACTTACTGACTCCACAGCCCTGCTAGATACTGCTTTTAGATGTAATACCTTCCTAAGGCTATGTCTACACAGCAAAGGAATACACTCAGATTTTTGGCGGTTTCAGTATTTTTGAAACCGCTGAAAATCCGACAGAAAAATGTCCACATAAACTTTAATACAAAAAACCACCTGTAGTCAACACAGGTTGTTTTTTTCCTGCTCGTTTCTGTTCGCCAGCAGTTTCAGGAACCTGTTGTAAAAGCCAACGGCATCCAGCGAAAAATTTACTGCAGAAGGCTACGTAAACCGCCGGGTGGGTTTCGGGTGTTTCTTGTCATTTTTTTTTTTTTTTTTTGTTTCCCTTTGAAAAACAGCCCAGGGGAATTAAAATTGTGCATACATTACTATACTGACTGAAAACTGTTCAAAAAAGTGCAAGAATCGTGACAAAAAAACTAAAACCGCCCAAAAACGGTCATGTTTTGGTTTTTTTGGGTTTTTTGAGGTGGGGAGGGTGGGGGGTTTGCCGAAAAAATCGGTTTTATTAACGGCTTAAGGATTTGGTTTTCTATGAGTTTTTTTTTTTTTTTTGTCCTATGCTGTGTCGACTTAGCCTTACTGAGCCTCAGTCTTATTCAAGTAATGATCCCAATTTTAGGGCTTTATCAGCTTGCTTGTCTGTTTCTTTCCATAGATCTGATGCCCTGGAAGAAGCCGATGGAGGGTGAAACTCAGGGTCGGGCAGAGACGTGTGTGTCTGTCTTTCCATGTGCTGATAGGTGTTTTATCCAAGCTTGTTTTTAACAAAATAAAACACCTTGTAATATGTTGCCGTGGAAGGGAAGCACCATCTGTGCATTTTCTTTAAATGGGTTGTCTCATTACATCAATCCATCTCACCTCACTCCTGTTTTCTTGGTTTCATTTTGAATTCAGGGGTGTGTTTTACGCTTCTACCAGCTGCAGTAGAACCCATGTTGTAGCTAAAAGCGCCCAGGCTGGCACCTATCAGGAGAGATCAAACAGGTCTGTAGCTATAGCAATCTAAAGAGCTGATGCAGCCCACACAAGAGGGGATATCTCAGAATAGGTAGGACACTGTTAATGGACACATATTGCAAAGTGACTTGATTTTGTAAGATCTCTTAAACATAAAAAGCAATCCTTGTAGTGAGACAACCCCTTCAATTTCTTCCCATAGATCTTCTCATAACAGCAGTCTAAAAACCAAGGGAAAGGCAATGATGGTGCAGCTCTTCCAAGCTAAGGGATCACAACTTATTTTATTTTTATACTCGCAAACCAAGTTAAAAACGAGCTTTGTTAAAACCTACATCACCACGTGGAAAGACAGATGCACGTCTCTGCTTCTTCCAGGGCAACGGATCTATGGGAACAAACAAAGACAAGCAAAGCGGCAAATGGATAAATGTGAAAGACTGAGGCTAATTAAGGTGTTACACCTAAAAGCAAAGTCTGGGAGGATTCTTTGGTGGTTTAATTTGGAGTCTTGGACCATCTCACTTTTTTTTTTTTTTTTCTTCTCTCCATTAGTCATATTTACTTCTGGATTAAAAACTGATAGTAGCACTCTGTGAAATTCATATTTTTTTTATCTTTTTTGGGGGATTTTAAAACTAGATGAGAGTAGCAACAGCTGTACCCGATTTATTAAAGTAGTGCACGCCCTGTAATAGACAATGGCGATGTTAGACACTTTTCCCTACGCCAACTTTTAGGACTTTTATGTTCACTTTGATTTGGATTCTTATTTTCAAGCTCCGAACCAAGCATCAAATACTCCTCTGAAAACCGCCCCTTTTGTTTTTCATGAGAATTTGATGAGGTTTTTCAGTGCTGTTTTTTTTTCTGAAAGGCCTCGTTCACCCCGGGTTTTTTTGTCCGCAGATTGGCGCAACTTATTTTCGCTGCAGTAACGGCGCCAATCCGTCGAGTCATTACGTAATCCACTGCTCTCATAGAGAACAGTGGATTCCGTCGCTCCTCCCCGCTCGGGAATCCGCCGCGGGGGGAGAAAGTGACATCACATATTTACGGCCCGCGTACGTGCCTAGAAAAATGCAATGTCCTATGGGCCGGGATCGGGCGCTCCCGCCCCCCCCCCCCCCTTTTTTGACGGCGGATTTGTGAACGCACAAATCCGTCGGGAATAAGCCGTGTGAACACGGCCAAACACCTATACAAATTTGACAGGGTGTTTTTTTGGGGCACGGATCCACGTTAAAACGTGCCGCGCTATGTGTGAGGCATTTTGGACGCCGTTTTGAAGCTCTCCACTTGTTTACTCGCCAAAAATGCCTCAGGGATTGACTACGCTTATTTTTCAGCACTGGAAACGGTGGCAAAATAAGCCACTAAACAGCCGCGTCATGACAACACTGTTTTTACATGGGAGTCGATGGAAATGAACTTGAAGTGTTTTATAGTCTTTTTAGGGGAAAACGGTCAAGATCAACTGTGAACATACCCTTATTTTGCTCACTTTGCTTCAGAGTCCCTTGCCAAGGTATCGGCTGCACCACCTTTTCAGGCTTTTTTTTTTTTTTAAAGGAGTAAAATGCAAAGTGTCTAAAACCCACTCTGGTGTCAAGCATTTATATCAATTTTTTGGTGCTATTTGAGACTGAATTCCAGTACCTTTTTCTTAGTAAATTTCCCCCAATGTTTTTGTTGATTTCACAAAATGGCGGTTCTCTTCCACTAATTACAATGTGCTTGTGTTTTGCAGTCTGATATGTACAGCGTTGGTGTTATATTACTGGAGCTCTTCCACCCATTCTGGACAGAGATGGAAAGAAACGACGTCTTAACGTCTCTCAGCAGAGGGATCATCCCTGAAGTGTTTGAAACTCGTTGGCCAGTGCAGAGCAACTTTGTTAAATTACTGACTAGTGCTGACTGTTCGCATCGTCCATCAGCCGATGAAATGCTGAAAAGTGAGCTGTTCCATCACAGGGAAAATGTAAGTATGCTGGGTGTAAAAAGATCAGTAGGTTAGTGATAGACTTCCTAATAAAGCATCAGCTCTCTTCCATCCTGTTAAGCCAGTGATCTAGTGATGCTAGTGCTTAATGGGATATTCTTGCCACAGTGATTAACTTTAAACATGTTAGCCAAGGTAAATAAAGACTATTACCAAATACATTGCTGTTCTGAAGTTGCCTTCTTTCAGAGCTAGGCTGCCAACCAACTCTCTCTGCTCTGGCCAGGATGGTGAAGTCACTCCTTGCAACACGGAAGCTTGTTTATCTTTCATACTCAAAAACCTTAACCCTTTTTAGAGCTCTGTAGCCTTCTGTCCTGCTGTTAAAACCCCTTTGTCACCAATGTCTCTATCATTTTCAGCTAAGAATAGTAGAGCTGATATGACAATCACTGCTGTAAAACCACCCACAGCGTGACCAACAATTGGGAGCCTGAAGTAGGCTCCATGAAACAGCTTGATAAGAAAACACCTTTAAAGGGGTTGTCTCACTACAAAGAATAGCTTTCAAAATGTAGGGAACACTAAATGAAGAAGTTTTCCAAATATATTGCTTTGTTCATTTTTTCTTTTTTTTTTTTTTTTTAAGGAGCACTTTCTGTGCTTTCTCTGGTTCCCCAAGTGACGGGCCTGTGTACTTCTCCCCCCTGCTGTTTGTTCTATCTGATAGTAGGGAATGACATCATGACAGGGCAGGCAGTGAATGCTTGTGTGTTATCTGATCTTTCAGACAAAAGACAGTAACTACTGTACTGTTTACATTAGCTTAGAAGTTTCTCGGGTCCTTAGAGAAGGTAATTTTATTTAATCTAGACTATTAAACAGAGAAGTCTGAATACACTGAGCTCATATGATAATTACAGACAACTTGACCAGGAAGTGACAGAGCAAAGCAGCATTATTTCATTCATGCATCCTATGAAACTTTTGAGATGAGACAACCCCTTTAAGATCTTGGCTGCCAGGCAGAGAAAAATGCTATCTCTGCCCTGGAACTAAATTGTGGCCTTTATTTTATTCTATTAGGGTATGTTCACAGAACATATGGCTTTTCCCTGAAATTTCAACATGGAAATGTAATTAATTGTGGATTTAATTTACGCATTGGCCAAATCCTGGAGATATACACTACAATGCTGATTTACCATTGAAGTAAATGCAAACTTATTGCAATCAGATTTCAACATGGATTTAGCCAGAATCTGGATAGAAATCTTGTGTGAACATTGCCTTTCTGTTTTTCTTTTAGAATTTACTAAGGCTGAATTTACACTGACACTTTTTCTCTTCCAAGTTAGGAGCAGAAAAGCAAATCCATTGCACAATATACATCCACAACTTACTACAGGGTAGATTTAACTATGACTATGATGACATCTGAGACCGAGGCTGTAATTGAGATGTAAACAGAGCCTTGGTGTATTACAAGCACATATAATCTTTTTTGAGATTTCATTAAAAGTGTTCTCACCATGGAATCTGATGGTATATTGATAGAATATCCCATCAAAGTCTGAGAGGTACAGGACTCCCACCTATCTTTGGAAAGGGACCTCTGAAAGTCTCGACTCCATAATGATGAGCTGTGATCAACTCTCTATTCTGTTCTATGGGAGTTCTGAGTACAGCTGAACACATCGCTCCCTGTACCCAGAATTCCCATAGAACAGAATAGAGAGTTGTGTGCAAGTGTAAACGGTTCTCTGTTCTGAGCTAAGACTATCCTCTTCACCCCCCCCCCCCTCACCTCTTCCAAACCATGTGACATTCATTGCTCACATGGCTCCACTGAGTCTATCACCCTCAGGGGATTGCTTTGAAGCCAGGCTCTGCTCAGGAACACTCCCCTGTAGTGGGCGTGACCTGAGCAGAAAACAATATGGCTGCATTCACTTGTGCCAGCCTGTAGTTTGAAAGTAAATAAAAGTAATTACATGTGAGGGGGAATGGTTTATCAAGGAGTCCTGCTGGCAGAACTTAAAAAATTGGAGCAGAAAAAAGCAGTTCAGAGCTGGAGGGGTTGTAACTTTTTGCCTAAAAATGATGACTGCAGCCCTGAAACGGCCCTACATGGCGCTCAAGTCCACTATATCATGCACCAAGTCCCAAAATTTGGGAGGGAAATTACCACTTATGCAGAAACATATACCTTACAAGAACTGTGGCGGGAATCCCTAAAATTGCTTGCAGCCCTGGGCCCTTGTAGGAAAGAGATGCGGGGAAAACTACTGGACACCCCACAAGCGGGAAAGTTTCATTTGCAAAAATGAACCCTTAAAAAGTGGGTTGAATAAGAAAGGAAAAAGAAACAAAATTGGGGTTAGGGGGATAGTTTTAACTTTTCAATATAAATGCGGTTTATAATGTTCTGTGAAATCTTTAAACTCCCGGATCCCCCCCTTTTAATAAAAAATTTTTTTTTAATTTTGCAGAGGGGTTCAGGATCTACAGCAAAAAGTTCTTTACTTAGAAGAGGAGAATGAGAGACTGAAAAAGAGCCTTGAGCTATTACAAAGGAAAAGGGTTTCCAATCCGAGATCAAACCCGGTTTTTTAAAAAACCCCATTTTGGGCCTATCGGGGTCACTACATTTTAATTGTAAATTAAATGTTATTTATATATAGATTTTTTTAACTGTCTTTACAAGGGAAACACTCAATCTATAAAAAATTTTTCTATAGACGTTCCTTTAACTATTATAGTGCATAGTTGATAGGGGTGAGGTGAAACCCTGAGGCAGTACAGCTGGCGAAAATGTTGTCTGTGGCTCATTCTCCTGTAGAAACACTGCATATTTTACAGTGGGAAATATCTGTCAAGTTATTCATGAGGCTAAAGTTCAATTACTAACAAATGTGTACCTTTTTGACAGCAGTTAAGCCACTAGCAGTAACCTTGCATACTTTCCATAATACTAATGTACAAAAATTTTCTCCCGAAATTAATGCCCTCCTGTTTTTTTGCGGCCTACAAATCAGAAAGGGGTACTGGTTTATTGGTAATTGGAGTTTAAATGGGTTTTCAATTTTTCCCATCAAATTCTGTTGGTGGGGTGGCAAGGCCGCCCCCCTGACAAAAAAAGCATCTGACATAAAAGCGCCTAGAACGCAAAGGAAGTCATGGGAAAATTTTTCCAAGGGGGGAAAAAAAAAGGGACCTAAATTTTCCCCAAAAATTCCCAAACCCAACAAGGGTGATAAAATCCCCTCTTGGGGTTGAAAAAAACCTCGTTGTGGTTTTTGCTTAAAAAAAAAAAGGGACCCCCTCCCGGGGGAGTCTTGCACCAGCTCCCAGCCCTGCCCCTGATATTCAGTCCCCTAGGTTTCGTAAACAAGGTTTGGTATAAATCCACAGGGGATAACGGGATTGTGCACAGGAGAGAAAAATAAGCTGGGAGCACAGCTTTCTTTCATTGGTTCACAAACTGATGCAAGGGGGGAGGAGGCTGTGGCATGGGAGCGTCCTGCAATTTTTACTCAATAATTACATTACAGCCCAGTGAATTCTCTATACAAAAGACCACAGGATTCTTATTTCCCTCCCCAGTCCCTTCAAACTCCTATGCACTTATCTGATGACAGGGGACTGTAACAAACGCAAGTGGTGGCCAATCAGCTCCTGTTTGTGTCAAATGTAAACAGTGTCCAAACTAAGGGCCAGTAATGAGGCATAGATCTCACTAGGCTTCATTTTTATTTTTTTTAACCCCTTAAACCCACCGCCGCCGGAGCCAGTTATGGCCTCTGAACAGAGCGCCCTATTTTTGAAATCATGTCCATGTGTCAACTTTATGTGAGAATAACCTGAACTTTTACACTTTAAACCTATCCATGTGAATCTAGAGATTGTTTTTCTCGTGACCACAATGTGCTATAAGATAGTAAGATATTTTGGTCCAAAAAATGATTGTTTTTTGTGCGAAAAATATCAAAATTATGGTGAAAAAAATTACAATTTTCTGCATGTAAGACAGAGTAGTTTATTCCACTCCAAAAACTATTTTATAACGTACATCTAACCATATGTCTGCTGTAAGTTTGGCATCATTTTTTTTAAATGTTTTTTTTTTTTTTTACACATTAGTGGGCTTATAAATTTAGTAGTAAATTTTCAAATTTACCAAGAAAATTATTTGCCAGATATACAATATTTTTAGGGACCAGGTCCAGTTTCTAAACGTGACTTTGATTGACCTGTAATGTTAGAACCCCCATAAATGACCTCATCTAAGAAACTGACAAAACCCCTTAAAAGTATTCAAAACAGCATTTAGAAAGTTTATTAACCCATAGGTGTTTCACAGAAATTAAAGCAAAGTGGAAGTGAAATTTCAAAAAAAATGTCACTTTTTTTGCAGATTTTCAATATTTATGCATTAATGACAAGAATCCAGTAAAGTGTGAATCAGGGAAATGCAAATTCAATTGATTCCCCAGAATTCTGCCGTTTTCAAGATATCCCATATGGTGGCCCTAGTGCAATATTTGGCTCAACCATATAAACCCCAGAATAGGAGAAAGCACCTACTGGACTCTGGGGCCCGTCATTTTCAATACAATTTTATTAGAGGCCATTTTCAAGGTTTTACGGACCACCCACAGGTTTCCAAAAACTAATAATACCCCTAAAAAGACCCCATATTGGAAACTACAAACACAAATCAACTACACCCCTTACGAAATATATCCCAGTCAGGTGTAGTGAGATATATCTGACCCCCACAGGCGTTTCACCAAATTTTTTTATGCATCTCGCGGCTCTGAAAATAAAAAAATATATATTTGTCTTTTCCAATAATCCCCCCCCACAATTTTTAGCTGAAAATGTTTAATTTTTACAAGGAATTCTTGGAAAAAAAGGCCCCAAAAATTGTGTTAACGCCAATTTCTCTTCCAAGTTCGGCAATACCCTACAGTGGGTGAAACACTGCTGTTTGTGGCGCATGGCAGAGGGGTACAAGGGAGGGAGTTGGCATTTGGCTATTGCGCACAATATTGTGGGCATGATTCAACCCCTCCCCCCCGCCTCTCAAAGCCCCCAAAGTACTAAAACAGTTTGAAAAACCTTCCCCAGAAGTTGCTCCATTTTGGATTCAACGCCCCCTCAGGATCTCACTAGGGGGTTGTATTTGCATTTTTGGGCGCACAGGGTGCGTTCCGTAGTTTTTTTTTTTTTTTTAGCATTGGGCCAAGAAATGGAGGGGGACACGCAGTTCCCCAATTGTTTTTTGGGCATTCATTTTTACAGTATTCGCCATACGGGATAAATGACCGGGATAACTTTACTATGGGGGTCGGTACAATTATACAATGAATAAAAATTTTTATATAGTTTTTTATGTTTTATTACATTTACACAAATAGAGCGAGTTTTATAAAAATTGCGTTTTTTTATGTGTACTATTCTTACAGCCATAGCCTTTCTTAATTTTTTTCCATATAGGAGCATGCTTTGTGGCCTTGTTTTTTACGAGATGAGTTTTGATGTTTTTATTGATACCATTACGGGGGGCCCATATGATGCTTTGAATCCTTTTTTATATTAAGGTTTTTGTGAAGCATTTTGTACAAAAAAACAGCAAATCCTGGTAGTTGTTTTTTAGTTTTTGTTACAGCGGGTTCACTGTGGCGGTATAAATGACATGCTAGTTTTACTCAGCAAAGTTGATACTATTACAGCGATACCACATTTTGTAATATTTTTTAATGTTTTACTGCTTTTAACACAATAAAAAACCACATTTTTAATTGAAAAAGGAAAACACGTTTTTTGCATCACCGCAGTCCTGAGAGCCATAACTTTTGTTTTTATTTTTCCTGTTTATGGAGCGTATAGGGACTTTTTTTTGCCAGGATGGAGTTGACGTTTGTAATTGGTAAATATTTCTTTGGCGGGGACAAGACTTTATGATCGCTTTTAAAAATCTGTTTTTTGGAAAGGCAGGGTGAAGAAAATACTGCAAAGTCCTAAGCAGTGGTTTTTTTATTTTTATTTTTAATAGCGGTTCACCGTGCAGTAATCCGTGACCCAGTTTAGTTTTACTCTGAGGGTTTGAGACGATTAACGGTGATACCCAATTTATGTAGTTTTTTTTATATTTGAAAGCAACAATTTTTTTGGAAAAAAAAGTGTTTTTATTGTGTTAAAACAATATTTATGCAATCGCTATCTTCTAAAAGGCCAGAACTTTTAATTTTTTTTCCGTATAACAGAGCTGTGTAAGGAACTTTTTTTATTTGCGGGATGAAACTGTAACGTTTTAATTGGCAATCCACTTTGATGTTGATATGAGTGCTTTTTGATTACCTTTTACTACTTCCATTTTAAAGTGCTGCGGGATGAACAAAATCGCTATTCTGTGACTGTTTTTTTGGTTTTTTTTTACGGCGTTCACCATTACGGGTAATTAACATGACAGAATTTATAGGGGGGTCCTACGCACCGCGGCGATAAACCCAAATATGGGTTACTTTACTTATTTTTGATCTTTTTTAGGGCGATTGGCGTTTGTATAAGGGGAAAAGGGCGATGTATCGTGTTTTTTATTTTATTTTTTGTGTTTTACTTTTTTACACTTTTTTTTAACTTTTTGTCATACTTTTACACTTTCCCCAGGTGGGGAATTGCATGAACGATACGTCAGATCATTCATGCAATAGGAAAATCACATACAGCTGATGCTGTATGCCTGGTCTCCATTGGCAACTGTCTGTCCACGCTGCCCCACATGCATGTGGGCATCGAGGGAACATCAACCAGACAACCCTGATGCTGTCATTCATGCTCCGGGCTGGCTGGTAGAGATTCAGTACCTGGCGCTCAGCGCCGTTACTGCGCCGAGAGATCGGCGGCAGCAGGAGACTCATCCTGCCGCCCCAGCCGCCGATGTCGGCGACATTCGGGGGGTTAATAATTCCCCCCGGGCCGGAGCTCACTCCGGCCGTGGGGGGATGCGCATGGATGCCAGCCGGTAATGAATACCGCGTGGTTTCATGCCGCGACTGCGCGCGTCCGCTTGGAGACCCGCAAGATGCCGTGAACTTACTCATACCGCAATTTGCGTGAAACCCCTACCCGAGCATTCTGCCTGTATGAGTACGCAAATGTCCGGGTAAGAAGGGGTTTTAATGACCTACATTAAGTCGAAAAGTGATTACCCATTTTGGGAAGATCCCATGTACAACATTAGGTCGTGGCAAAACCCCTTTAACATTCATGTATTTTACAACTTGTTTTACATCTGTTTGGGCTGATGGAAAATGGACTGTGTGGGCCAAAATTATCCTAGCAAAGTCAGTCATAGGAGCTTGAAACGGTGCGTTACCTTTTGGTGCAGGTTTTAACAATCACGGCATAACCAAGGCTAATGAGCATCTCAAAAATGTTTCAAACTGAAAATGTGCTTTATGGTCAGTATGCTCTTTTGTATCTGTGGTAGTTTGTGTAAATCAGAAGACATTCGTTTTGGAGCACTTCTGGTAGAATCTGGAAAAAAGCAGCCCCACATGCCGGATAAGGCGACGTCTGCACAGCACTCTATTCTCGTTAGGTTTTCGGCAGATTCATTATTTAGAATCCACCGAAAAACCAACAGTACATAGTGCTTTGTAGACCGCAATGAAAAATCCGTGCTGTAGTCTACACAGCACTGATTTCCGATCGGTTTTGAAATCCGCAAGATTTTAGAACATATCACCATCTGATACCCGTACATTCAATGTACGGGGCCAACAGCAATTCCGAAAACAGACAGCGGTTTTTAGCGCAAATCTTCACCAAAATCTACGGTCCAGCAATGTTAAAATGCCATCGGACTTTAGAAGGCATTTTAACGTTTCTGTGTAGACATAGCCTTATAGCAAGGTACAGGTTAGTCCAAGTCTAGAACGCCAACTTCAGTGGAAATCCACATGAAATACAAAAGCTGCAGATTACAGATCCTATCTGCAGTAACACAGACCATACCAGTCACCAAGCCATGTGTTCCAATCCTGGTGTGGTGATGAACGATGCACGGAAAGCCTGCTGAGCTCCAGGACGATATCATACACTTATAAAACTATTTTCTCTGATCCAGGAACAAGATTTGTATTTAAAATATTAAGGCTATGTCTACACTGCAGTGGCCAAAAAACGACCTGAAAACCAAGTCCTAAAAACGTTCATAAAACAGAGGATTTTTTGGGTCCACTGCCTGTCAAAAGCTGCTGAAAAAGGTTTGTTTTTTTTTTTTTGCTGCAATTTGTGTTTTTTGGGTTTTTGCTTTTGTCTAGTTTTTAATGTATGCATAAATCAAGTCCATTCGGATGTAACCTGCCCCTACAAAAGGGTAAATATAAAGCAACATTGTTATGACATTTATATGTGTAAGCTTGCTTTATGGATTTTGACTCGTCAACGAAAATACATTTTTTCTTTTACAGATTTTGGTGCTAAAATCCAGATTTTTATGGATCCTGCAGCCTTTTAGTGGCAAAAGCTGTATAGAATAGGATTTTTAGCGGCAAAACGCAAATAACTTTATTACAAACAGAACAAGGACACGTCGGACACTTGTATGCAGCATTGTGGTAACACCCACTCTAGGTGGGACTTTAAAGGGGTTTTTATCGTATACAAAGATCAGTCTCAGTTGAATAGGACAGTAAAAAATAATGCACTTCACTGGTTTATTGGGTTTCATTACCTCTGTCATGTGTGTTTGTAGCAGATATGAGCTCTTAAATCTGTCCTTCTATTTCTGCTGTTGCTTTGCTGTCAGAACGCCCCCGTGGAGTCGCTTTCGTTCACCCTAGACACAACACACCCCCTGCACGAATTGGCTGGCTGGACATTTCATTCAGCCTGTTTGGGAAACGTCCCCTAGAACAGAAATGCCCTAGCCACGCCCCCTGCACTGTGGTTTTGGCTAGCCCTGCCCATCTGATCTGTTAAAATCTATAGTGAAAACCAAGGTCTGCTGCTCTTTGTACTACTCCCAGCTTTAGTGTCAATGTTTCTGCTGGCAATTACTGGCTGAGTTTTAAGGGGGCCTTCGTTTGCCAAGAGGTTTGATTAACCTCCTCACATATCCAGTCCATAAAGCTGCTACTTGGAAAAGAAGCGTTCTGTTCCTCAGATCGAATGCAAGCCCCGCCGTCCTTATGACATCACCTGTAGTGTAATAACAGATAAGGATGTTCCAACACTGTCCCCCTGTAATAAGCTGCTTGTGTGGTGCAGTGCTAGGTGATCAGGTCTGCAAGACAGAGGTTAGGAGTTAGTTCAAACCCCATCAGTATTTTTTTTATTTTTGTTTACTTTTAATTAAAATTGTACACATGTGTATAAGATATGAAAATGTGTAGACCATCTATAATTAATTCATAACACACAAAGCTACCCTATATTAGTGGGTCCTATCCTTGCAGTCACACCAAGCACCTTCCAACATAGTGTGATACAATTGGCATATATTCTGGGGGAAGGAGACATGATATAGGGAGCTATGTATTGTATCATTATATCATTATAGAGATTAACATGATATATATTTCTAAGGTATCTCTCCTTCTTATGTGATGATTTATAGGGGGAAAAAAAAATACTGTGGGACTAAACACCAAACCCCCTTCGTTGTTAAAAGCGAATAGTCCTACCACTGCTCACCCTATGCGCACCACCAGCCCAAGTTTAGTTTTACAAGCTGAGGCAGGGCCCTTCCTCCTCAAAGCCGATTTGCTTACTCCCTCCACACCCCCCCTTTGTTTTTTAGCTCACATGTCCATGACAGCAAGCCGTAGATCTTTACTTGAAGCAGACATTTGGTATTTGAGTAAGATCTCTGCCGTGTTCAGTACAATATGGATGAACACCACTAGGGTAGTAAACAGCTGCTGGCCTTTTTCCCAGTTGTGTATAAAACTATGACTATGACAGGTGCTTTGCTGGGGGAGTTTGCGGCAAGCCTCATGGCTGCAGACCATAAGCAGGCAAGGGAGCTACAGAGCTGTTATATCCAGACAACCCTCTGCATCCCCTGCTTCAAACAAAATGATGTCACAGTTCTTCAGTGAGGACAGACACGCCTCCTGGGAGGAGAAACACGCCCCTGGATTTCAAACTCAATCTGAGAAAATTAGCAGAACAGCACAAGCATAGGTTACATAGGTTCCAATAGTAAATTTTCTGCTCTGGCATTTTTTTTTTTACATGTTTCAAAAGACTAGTTTTAAAAAAAAAAAAAAAAAAGCAGAAAAAAGACGTTCTGTGGAGACCGCAGGACGCCTTTACTATAGAAGTCTATGGGAACTGCTTTCCAGTTTGTTTTCCAGCTTTTTTAGAAAACTAAACGCTGAAAAAAGGACTTTTCTGTGCAGTGCAGACAGAGCCTAGATCTTTGTTTCCATATAGTTAAAAACAGCAAAAAAGTGTCCATTCATGATACAATTCAAAATACAATGAAAGCTTTAGAGCTCAAACATGTCAGGAATTGACTTTTTGCTATGTTAACTATATATAGATAGATCTTAATGTTTTAGATAAAATCTTCTCAGCTCCAGCACCACATTTATTTTGTATACAGATATTATATGCATGCCTTTTTTTTTTTCCCCTTTCTTTTTAGTATGAAAATGGACCTGCAATGTGGCAGCTTGGACATCTGTGTGTTTTTACTACAGATTTCACCCCCATTAGTGTATAGATGTTAAAGTTGTTTTCTGATCAAACTGATTTACAGAACCTGCTTTTCACAGCCAGCTTCAGGCTCCCACATCCTATTCAGGTTATGGGTGGTTCTATAGCAGTGACTGATTTCAGCTCTGTTGTTCCTAGCTGAGCCTGTGAGAGACATTGGTAATGGAAGGGTTTAAACAGTGGAGCACAAGGCTATAACGCTCATAAGGGTATGTTCAGACAGCGTTTTTGGATACGATTTCGGGTCAGTATTGGATCCGGAAATCTCATCCAAAAACGTAGCGTCGATCGGATCCAACACGCAGCTGCGTATTTGGATCTGTTTTGGATGCAGCAGGATCGCACCCTATACTTTATTATAGGGCTCGTGCTCTGTCTTTCGGACCAAGAATTGACAAGTCAATTCTTGGAACGGTTCTGGAAGATGGAATGAGACGCGCATCGGCGATCACTCGTGTGACCACCAATACGTGTTTTACACTGCGAGCACATCTTAGGTGGGCGGGTCAAAAATGTAACAGACGTCATGAAAAGCTGGATTCCTTTCTGGCTGAAAACTGTAGATTTAGACATTAAATTTTTCTAGAACCTCCAGTAAATGCAGAATAAGGCAAACAAGCGCTGGAAACAGCAGGTCTGGACACACTAGCTTGTGCCTGCCCTCAGCAAGGGTGGGTAATTAAATCTATGTGACATGGTTCCTGTTAAAGCCAATCAAGGTAGTGACAATACCACTTGAAATGTTTTGGATATGCATAAAACAGGCATATACTCTGGGTTCACTGGTTACCTAAAATTTAAAATCTTTGGTATACCCCTTATCTAAAATGTCAGCCCAATGGTCATAACGGTACAGAACTTATCATTTCCACTGCATCATGCAATTTTTACCTCGCTGCACAACACCTATGTTAACACGAATTCTGTTCAGCTAAGGAACTAGTCACAGGAATACAATGAGGACAGTTGTAAAATAGTTTATTTTCATGGTGTACCAATAGAACCAACCACTTAGATGGTGGCTTACACATTAGAAAGTTGGGTACATGCTAAAGATAGTAATGCTTCTCCACAGATATCCCTAGTACAGTAGCCCACCATGGTTGTTAACCCTGATGCCAAACCCTAAAAGAACTCAATTCAATAATTTAAGCACTGTATTAAAAGAGGGGAGATTTTCACAAGACTTCATCCACTTCAGCACGTTTGCTGGGACAGAGGTGGTGTTTCCAGATTGCTGAATGGCACACCAGCTTACAATATCTGCAATGGTCAGTTCATTTCCTACGAGCCAGGGAGTCTTGCCCAGAGCAGCACTCATCGCCCTCAGAACAGCACCTTTCTCCTTGCTGCTCCAGTCTCTCATCTGATAAATTGCCGTATCCACCCAGCTGTCTATCAGTGTAGCGGTGACCGCGTTAATTGTGTCGCCCTTCAAAGAGAACAGAAACCGCGTGGGCGTAATGCCTTGCCCTCCTTCAATTGGACACATATTCTGAATGCTGAATTTCATCTGTGGTTTTGGCACTAAAACAAGGAAAGAACAATTTAATCTTAACCAATCCTGTCACAACTGGTATTATTAGGACAGACACTCTAGTGAATTGCACAATAACAACTCTCCAAGGCCTGCTGTGTTTCTTACCAATCTTAGCACTTAAGATTTAGGCCATGTTCACACGTCTTAAAATGGGACGTATTTCAGTCCGTAATTTGTATAGTACTGCGCGAATTACGGGCTGAGTCACGTCCCAGTCATGTACGGTAATCCACAGTTCTTGTCCAGAAGAACCATGTATTACGTCTGCCTCTCTCTCTACCCCGCTCAGCGAATTCGCCGCGGGAGGAGAGAAGTGACAGGTCATTTACTAAAGCGGGGGGGCCACCCGTATACGTGCCGCTAGTAATGATAGACTAGGGACCGCGAGGTTCCCCGCCACACGGCGTAATTGTGGGGCATAATTATGCCGCGCAATTAAGCCGTGTGAACATAGCCTTAGGGTAAAGTTGCTTCTTGAGGGGAAAGCACCATAAAGAGACTTACATGCCCAAAAAAAAAATACTTGCCTTCCTTTGGTCCCAGCGCTGCATATCTCTGGAAGCAAACATAACCAAAGGGTAATGCAAGTAGAGGCATGTAGCCAATGAGCAGGACTGGACAACCCCTCTAAAGAGCTTTGAAATCCCTACTTATGTTTTAGGGTTCTTTAATGCTACTGCCAATAAGTGGCATAAGAAACTTGTCTCTCTTCTGTAGAGCTTACCTGCAGGCCTGATATGTCTTTGATGCTGGCTGAGCTAGGATGTCTAGAAATTCTCTCCAGGGCAGCAGATGCAATCAAACTGGTCACCCAATGCATCCTAAGGGTGCTTTCACATGGTGCGGTTTTTGGTGCGTTTTTGATGCTTTTTTTTTGGATGCGTTTTTTTAGTGCAGAAGGGTACAGATAATTAATGCTATACATTGTTGCCCAAAAAAACGCATAAAAATGCACCAAAACCACACCATGTGAAAGCACCCTAAACTCTGCAAATTGTGACATGAATTTTTAACTAGCCCCACCCCTCTTATAGGAGGCAGCTGTGTGGCATGCTGGGCACATTTCTGACCACTTTCAAATATTTCTTAATGTAAAACATGATGGAGCATGACAGTGGATATCATAGTCCATGGCACAACATCCTTTAGAAAGAGAAACTGTCTTGATTCATATGGAAGTCATGTCAATATGTATCCAGATTTAGGCAGGGATTCTGGGCAGAATTTGTTGACATACCATAGGTAATAAATGGGGATCTTATATCCATTCACAAAATATTTCTGCATAATAAGTAACTGCCTATGGATTTTCAGATTTACTGTAAGTTGTGTGTGCCATTTTCGAACAGGTCAGCACTGCTAAATGACAAAAGGCTTAATGTAGGTCTGGATTAGCTCAGCTTCAAATTTCTGCTATGGATTCTCTGAACAAATCAAAACGAGATCTGCCACAGGCAAATGTCCGTATACAGAAAACATATGACAAATACCCAGAGGGAAGTAATGAAGCAGAAGAAACAGAAGGTTGTAAAATTCAGTGAAGTGGCGCCCTATGAGCTGCCTTAAGAAGGTATTTTTCCAGATAACAAAACTCCTTTAAAATAAAAAAAAAAATTAAAAATTTAAAAAGAAGTGTTCCCACTATGCACAGGTGCTGGCCCAAGACACACATTTCAGGAACAGACCTAGGGGAAGAAAAAAAAAAAAAACGCTCAGAATGGAAAGTCACTCTCCATTCTGTACTATGGGAGCTCACCTGTACTGCGAACTCCCATAGAACAGAATGGAGAATTGTGCGCAAGCGTGAACAACGCTCCATTCTGAGTCAAGACTCTCAAGGGCTCTTTCCTGAGATAAGAGTGGGTCACACCTTGATGGCACATCCTATCGCTATGCCATCAAAATGCAAGAAGGGAACACCCCTCTGAGTCTCTTGTAACATTATGTATTTAAACGTGACAACTAAAAATTAAATTTGGTTAAGAAGCCAAAGTCTCGGGAACCGCTACCCTCCCCAGCACGCCAACCTTCCAAAGTAGCAATCTTGGTAATTGGCACTGTACAGACAGCATGGATTTTGCTGCACACAAACCTGTCCATACAAATGACTCTGTGGTTGAGCAGTAGTCATTTAGATCTTATTAGCTCCTTACATAAACAGGTTGAGTACAAAAAGCACCATTTAAAAGTGAGTCAATCATTTCCAAGAATTGGGGTGGGGTGTGAATTTTTGGTCAAGCACACCATTAATAGTCAACAAGCACTTCACCCAATTCTACCATAAATATGAATGCTTGCTTTCTACTTCTCAGCTCTGTAGGTCTACAGGTGACACAGTGTGATATCCTGCTTGGATAGCCCAGCTCAGTAATGTCTGGGTGGCAGACCGGATTGGTCAGAGGCAATCCAATCTCAGAAACAGGGCAACCCAGCGAGTAAGAGTGATGTCCGATAGAAATGTACTGTATTGTGGCTAGAGGAAGCCACAAGCCAGGTTCCTGGTACCTACCATCTTTCCAGATGAGGGTGAAGCCCAGCTGATAGTCCTGCCTGGACTTCTTATTGACCTGCTCTCCAAAGCACTTCAGCAGAGGTTGCGGGATGGACGTGACGGACGAGTGAGTGTGCACTGCCGACAGCACCTGGTATCTCTCACACAGCAGATTGTGCAGGATCAGCAATGAAAGTGGAGGCAGCGAAGGATTGGCATTGATCACGATATCTCTCAGTGCACCATAGTCCTGAAGGGGAGAAACAAAACTTATAGCAAGTCACAACTTTCCCCATACATGACATACGGTTTTTATGGTTACCGTAAAAGTCGCTTGCTTAATTACTGAACATCACCCATTTTTCTTATACTCAACAACAAGCACTTTACAGGAACCGGTCAGCTCATTCATGCATCCAAAGCCGTAGGCGTCAAAAATACTGGGGTTTTTCAGGTCTCAGAAAAGGGTGTTTTACCCTGGGTTTTTATGCGTGTAAGAAAAACGCCCCATAAAGTGTGGGGGAAGAAGCCACTGGGCAGGAAGAGGAGTCTGATGTGCGGCTTCCTCATGCTCAACTAAACTGATAGGCCTCTCCCTATTTGCAAGATAAGTGGAGACACCTATCAGTTAAAGGGGTTTCTCCTCTTTTTTTTTCCTCCCAAAAAGCAGCCGACGTTCTAAAACGGGAAAAAAAAAAAAAAAAAAAAAAAAAAAAAGCCCCTTTTTAAACCTTTCTTTCCCCACGGGCCTCTGCTCTTCCGTGATGTACGATTTTTTTCACAACGACCCTCATGACTTATGCGACTATAAGCCAATAGCTTGTCTGACCGGTCACGTGACTGCATGTACCGCCTGTGACTGCTGAAGCCATTTTTTACTTTTTATTTTTAGTGCAGTGAGGAGCAGTAGGCGAGGTTTTAAATGTATTGGAAAACTCTTTAGCCGACATGTCCGAAAATTGCCGGCGCCGCGGCAGTTTTTGGGCGCATTAAATCAGTGTAAAGTGCTCAAAAGTTAAAACCCTCCAAAAATCGGCGGAGCAAACTTTTTTGCACCCAAAAAGGCGCATTGTCAAATGGGGTGCATTGCTACTTGGTAGTGATGTAATGCGCCTCTGAGGGGGCCTTACGTAAAATTACTTTACTAAGGAACCCCAACAGGCGCATTTGCGTTATGGAGGCGACAACTATTTTTTAGGTGCATTACAAAGTGTCGATGTATAATTGCCCATTTTGGGGTCGAAAGTTTATTACAAGACCAAAAAACTGGGTTGGTTGTTGGGGGAAGTCGCCCTTTGTGTTTAGCTTTTCCACTTTAAATCCTCGGCAGAAATCTAAGGCAATGCCAGTTTTCGCCTTGGATTTGGCCGCGGGTTTGCCCCCTCCTCCCCTCCACATCCGCTGAAGTGGAATCCGAGCCAGGTCCATGTCAAAGAATGGACATGTCCATTCTTTTTCTTCCGCTTCACAGATTTCAAATCCGTGGTGTAGAAAATCCCATGCACATCAATGGGAATGACCATTTAAATGAACGGTAGTCGGCCTAGCACATGGATTATTATGTGGCATTTAGCACAGAATCTGCGTCGTGTTCCACATTAAAATCCATGGTGAAATTTCAGTAAAATTATTTGAACTTCCCTCACAAAATAGGGCCACTGTATGAAAAGGTTTTTGGTTAAAAAATCCTTTTTTCCCCCCAGGTTTCATGGGGGAAAAAAAAATGAGTTTTGACCCAAAAACGTTTCATACATGTGGCCCTAAGTCTAATTTATTAAAACTGTCTAACAGGAGGAAGACTGTCCTTAGCCCGCTCCAGATGCGACCGCCGCAGGTCCACGACAACTTCCCCGCATTTATAATGTACCTTTCCAAGTACAGCGTCCAGGTCGGCTTTGCGGGGGGCTGAAGTCGCGCTCTCATCTGCTTGAATAATGTCGGTCACATCGAGATCGGCATCGGGAGTCTGGATCATTTTCGAGAGGCCGTCAATGGCAGCTTTCAGCTCATACAGCCGCTTGAGGATGTCTTCTTGTCTGATTTCCAGGGCCTGAAGCGCTGGGTCAGCTCCATCCTGAAAAATACAAGCAAAACTGATGCTGTCAATCAGTTCATCTCACAGCAATTGACGCGGTGTGTGCTGTTCTTCCAATTTGTTTTAGTTGGTGCTGGGAATCCGTGGATAGACCTGGACTTGTTCATCTGATACTGAACCTTCAAGGGCTTTTCCAGCTCGTTATTTTAAAGTAATTGGCGTTGGGGCGGCTGCAATAAGAACCAGGGCTGTGGAGTCGGAGGCTATTTTGCAGGAGTCGGAGTCGTCATAAAATGGACCGACTCCCAAAATATATAATAAGTTGGTCCAGTTAGTTCGATGCAAAGAGCAAGAGGAATTGGTCCGGCCCAGTGCTGCTGCTCCCATATCTTCACCTTACACATGAGGAGTGTAATTTGATGACATGGAGCAGACAAAGCGCTGCCCCAGGGGGAAAGATTCTGCTCCCAGGGCAAACAGATTTCAGCAACATTTTTCACCTGTTTTCAAAGAAGTAGAAGATCAACCATTCATCAAAACTGACTGTGGCTGAGGCAATTCCTTTATACCCCGACATTGTTAGAGATGTTGCCCCTGCGCGGTCACCGCTTTGCCCCCAACCCAAGTTAGTGTAGAGAGGCCATTCTCTAGCTTGGAAATAATGAAAATCAGATGTGAGGTTATGTATGCAGGATCTGATGGAGGCAATACTATTTCTCAGAACAAATTCAGAGACTCCATGAATGTTCCTGCAGTGTTTTGCATATTTACAATTTTTTTGTGTCCTAAAGTCATATCCAATAAATATATTTTACACTGACAAGCAAAAGGGTAACAATGGTTTGAACTTGTGACTTTCAGGCTCCATATCTCTCCATCCACTACAGCTTTGTACATGAGGCTACTGTTATTTTATATACAGTCATCTGACCCATCTTATACATAAATTTAACTTGTAAGCATTTAGCATCTGCTTAGTTACAATTTTGCTCCTAAAAATCAAAGTGTTAATTTCTATTATTTTTGTTAGTATTTGGGAAATCCACCTTTTGGTTTTCAGCTCTGCCTGAATCCTTCTGGGCTCTGGATCAGATTCAAGCACATGACCAAAATCTGATCCCAGGTCTCTCCTACACATTCCCAATGTTGGTGCAGATTGGACTTGGATACAAATACAGCTTTTTCTTCATCTCTACCCACAAGTGTTCAAAAGATAAATCATTGTTACCCTTTTGCTTGTCAGTGTCTGATCTACCTAAATAGCTTGATTATTGTATCATAAAGTGTTAAACAGCCGGATGTTACCATTTTACTACAGTAAAGGTATCACTTAAACATGCGCCGTGTATGTGGGAGTCCGGTGTCGGAGGTGTGGGACATTGAGGAGTCGGGGCTTCGGCTTGCCGACTCCACAGCCCTGATAAGAACAGTAATACTTGCCTCCCCTCTCCCATCTCTGCTGCCGGTGTTCTGGACGGGTCTTCTGTCTACTTCCGGTCGGAATGTGACCACTCGAGCCGCAAACTGGCTGCAGTGCTCACGTCCCGGCCAAAGCACCAGCAGCATTGGAGGAGAGGAGTGGTAAGTATGTCTTATTGCAAATGGCTCATGGGAAATGCGCTAGGACTCTGCAGCGCCACCAATTGAATGTAGTGTTCCGCAATTCATATCTGATTGAGCCTTGCATTGTGAATGGGATTAGAGACAACAGATATTCTCCTGCAGACATCGGTTTTGTGATGTTGCCCCTCATCAGTGCAGAGTAGAATAGTGATTGGCTAGGTGAGAGGCTCTTCGAGGCTCTTACCCAGCCAAACAGTTTTCGACTTCTATGAGGGGTAAACAACCCGAAACAAAGGTCTGCAGAGGAAAATCTTTTTGGTCCTAGCTCATGTCCCATGAGTCTTTTAGAACATAGTTAAAAGGAAGCCTGTCAGGCCACATGACTGACTATGAAAGAGCGAGAGAAGCTTAACTCTGTGAAATACAGGTTTATATCATTTGGAATAGGATTTCTGAGTAGACAGCAGAGTAAATCCTGACTGGACTCCTCAAGAAACAGTCAAAAGGGCCATTCACACGGCTTATTGCAGGGACGGATTGCAGCCATATTGTGCGTCGTCTGCGCTGCAGTACGGCTGGAATCCGCCCCAGCCATTACGGTAATCCACAGATCTCATACAGAACTAGGGTTTATCTCTTTCTTCCCCGCTCGGCAAATACGCCGCGGAGGGAGAAAGTGACATGTTCATTATACCCGCCGGATACGCGCCGCGGATAATGAAAGTCTATGGGGCCGGCGAGCAGCGCCCCCTCCCCTCCCATTACTCAAGCCGTAATTGCGAGCGAAATCCATCCCGCAATTGCGGCTTGAATAAGCCGTGTGAACCGGCCCTATGTCCTGCTTCCCCACCCACATATAGTGACTGACAGCTTTCCCTGCATTAGTGCATGTTTAGAGCAAACTGTCAATCACTGTACGTGGCCGGGGCGAGCAGTATTTTTTTTATTTCATTTTCACAGATTCTCTCTGCTTTCTAGTCAGAAATTCAACATCATATAACCCTATATATCACAGAGCTCAGCTCCTCTCCCTCTATCATATAACCCTATATATCACAGAGCTCAGCTCCTCTCCTCTATCATATAACCCTATATATCACAGAGCTCAGCTCCTCTCCCTCTATCATATAACCCTATATATCACAGAGCTCAGCTCCTCTATCATATAACCCTATATATCACAGAGCTCAGCTCCTCTATCATATAACCCTATATATCACAGAGCTCAGCTCCTCTCCCTCTATCATATAACCCTATATATCACAGAGCTCAGCTCCTCTATCATATAACCCTATATATCACAGAGCTCAGCTCCTCTATCATATAACCCTATATATCACAGAGCTCAGCTCCTCTCCCTCTATCATATAACCCTATATATCACAGAGCTCAGCTCCTCTCCCTCTATCATATAACCCTATATATCACAGAGCTCAGCTCCTCTCCCTCTATCATATAACCCTATATATCAGAGCTCAGCTCCTCTCCTCCGTCATATAACCCTATATATCACAGAGCTCAGCTCCTCTCCTCCGTCATATAACCCTATATATCACAGAGCTCAGCTTCTCTATCATATAACCCTATATATTACAGAGCTCAGCTACTCTCCTCTATCATATAACCCTATATATTACAGAGCACAGCTTCTCTCCTCTATCATATAACTCTATATAATCAGAGCTCAGCTTCTCTCCTCTATCCTATATAGCACAGAGCTCAGATTATCTTCTCTATCATATAACCCTATATATCACAGAGCTCAGCTTCTCTCCTCTATCATACAACTCTATATAATCAGAGCTCAGCTTCTCTCCTCTATCCTATATAGCACAGAGCTCAGCTTCTCTCCTCTATCCTATATAGCACAGAGCTCAGCTTATCTTCTCTATCATATAACCCTATATATCACAGAGCTCAGCTTCTCTCCTCTATCATATAACCCTATATATCACAGAGCTCTGCTTCTCTCCACTATCCATTGTGTATAAGTCCCCAGACATCCATACAGTGCCTCTCCCTAATGAAGAGCACTACCCCTTTATTTTATTGCAGCGGCATCACAAATTTACTGGAATATTGAGCTGGATAAGCCCATTACCCGGGTATAGGAGCGCTCATTCCTGCCCTGTGATCAGGCGGCTGATGGGATATTTTATGTAGCCCAAACAATCATTGTCAACAGCTCATCTCCTCAAGTAAATGGCCACATGACTAAGTTACGCATGATCGTTTGTGCAACTGGTCCAGGAACTGGGGAGAGGGAAGGCTCCTCTAAGGCGCATTGATCAACCTACAATAAGCTGAACAGACTGAAATGGGCAATCAGCGGCCGGTGTAAGGCTATGTTCACACGGCTTAACTGCGGGCACGTATTTTGCCTGCAATTACACCGTGTGTACAGGAGCGTATCTCGCCCCGTACTTAGAATATGCTGTTCAGTTCTGGGCCCCAGTTTATAGAAGAGATGTAATGGAGCTAGAGAGAGTACAAAGACGAGCAACCAAACTTATAAGGGGAATGGAGCATCTTAGTTATGAGGAGAGGTTAGTAGAATTTAACTTATTTAGTATTGAGAAAAGACGGCTTCGGGGGGGACATGATTAATTTATATAAGTATATAAATAGTCCCTACAAAAAAGTATGGGGAAAACAATATTTCAAGTGAAGACCCCTCAAAAGACAAGGGGACATTCCCTTCAACTAGAGAAAAAAGGATTCAATCTCCAGAGGAGAAAAGCGTTCTTCACTGTAAGAACTGTGAATCTGTGGAATAACCGCCTGAGGAGTTGGTCACAGCAGGAACTGTAGAGAGTTTCAAGAAAGGCTTAGATACCTACCTGGAACTAAAGAATATTAATACTTATGTACAGTCAAGGCCAAAAGTTTTGAGAATGACACAAATATTATATTTTCACATCTGTTGCCCTCTGGTTTTTATGTGTGTTTGTCAGATGTTTTTATCACATACAGAAATACAAGTGCAATCATATTATGATTAACAAAAGCTTTTACTGACAGTTAGAATGAGTTAATGCAGCAAGTCAATATTTGCAGTGTTGACCCTTCTTCTTCAGGACCTCTGCAATTCTCCCTGGCATGCTCTCAATCAACTTCTGGACCAAATCCTGACTGATAGCAGTCCATTCTTGCACAATCAGTGCTTGCATTTTGTCACAATTTGTTGGTTTTTGTTTGTCCACCCGTCTCTTGATGATTGACCACAAGTTCTCAATGGGATTAAGATCTGGGGAGTTTCCAGGCCATGGACCCAAAATCTCTATGTTTTGTTCCCTGAGCCATTTAGTTATCACCTTTTGCTTTATGGCAAGGTGCTCCATCATTCTGGAAAAGGCATTGTTGATCACCAAACTGCTCTTGGACGGTTGGGAGAAGTTGCTCTTGGAGGATATTCTGGTACCATTCTTTATTCATGGATGTGTTTTTAGGCAAGACTGTTAGAGAGCCGATTCCCTTGGCTGAGAAGCAACCCCACACATGAATGGTTTCTGGATGCTTTACAGTTGGCATGAGACAAGACTGGTAGTTTCGCTCACCTTATCTTCTCCGAACAAGCTGTTTTCCAGATGTTCCAAACATTCGGAAAGGGGATTCATCAGAGAAAATGACTTTACCCCAGTCCTCAGCAGTCCACTCCCTGTACCTTGGCAGAATATCAGTCTGTCCCTGATGTTTTTTCTGGAGAGAAGTGGCTTCTTTGCTGCCCTCCTTGACACCCGGCCTCGCTCCATGTTCCGCAGCACATCAGTGCGTGCTTCCGAACTCACACCTGCCTGCTGCCATTCCTGAGCAAGCTCTGCACTGCTGGTAGTCCGATTCCGAAGCTGAAAACCCTTTTAAGAGACGGTCCTGGCGCTTGCTGGTCTTTCTTGGGCGCCCTGGAGCCTTTTTGGCAACAATGGAACCTCTCTCCTTGAATTCCTTGATGATGCGATAGATTTTTGACTGAGGTGCAATCTTTCTAGCTCCGATACTCTTCCCTGTTAGGCAAGTTTTGTGCAGTGCAATGATGAACTGCACGTGTTTCTTTAGAGATAACCATGGTTAACAGATGAGAAACAATGATGCCAAGCACCAGCCTCGTTTAAAGTGTCCAGTGGTGTGATTCTTACTTAATCAATGACAGATTGATCTCCAGCCCTGTCCTCATCAACACCCACACCTGTGTTAATGGAGCAATCACTGAAACGATGTTAGCTGGTCCTTTTAAGGCAGGCCTGCAATGAAGTTGAAATGTGTTTTGGGGAAAAAGTTCATTTTCTAGGAAACTATTGACTTTGCAATTAATTGCTGTTAAGCTGATCACTCTTTATAACATTCTGGAGTATATGCAAATTGCCATTATAAAACCTGATGCAGTAGACTTTGTAAAAATTAACATTTGTATCATTCTCAAAACTTTTGGCCATGAATGTAGCAATGTAAAATTCTGGATCCTGGCTGGTGGAGGCTCTGGGGTCAGAGAAGGGGTCTCTCCTGGAGCAGATTGGTTCTTGCCTTGTGGGTTCCAGGGCATTAACCAGTGGGGAGGCCGGGCTTGAAGTCCTTGTTTCCCTCCCTTCAACCACTTTTTCCCCACCCTTGGTTGAACTTGATGGACGCGTGTCTTCTTTCAACCGTACTAACTATGTAGCGCAGTACGGTGCGAAATACGGCCCGAGATACGTCCCAAAATAAGCCGTATGAACATAGCCTAAGATGAGCGGCTAGAACGCGAGCAATGTGCCAGGAGCTGAAACACTGCGCAGTTCTTGTTTGATATCCAGCTATGGTAATTCCATGGCCAGAGGCATCAGCCCCAGACAAACGTCCCTCGGTCATACACCTGACAGAGCGGTGTGCGAGCGGCTGTGCAGCAGGGTGAGGCCCGGTTCCCATCTGCGCGGTGACTCCATTTCCCTGCACCATTGTAGGAACAGAAAACCTGACCTAACAGTGATGCTGGATCCAGTGCAAGACAGACACCAATGGCGCCTGATGGACCTCATCCTGCTACCTGAATTAGAGAACAATAGTGCTGCACCCTGTGAGCAGCTCCGCGATATGGCAGCGTCTGATCAGCCATACAGGGCCATCAGATAAATGCAGCTGTCAAAAGATGACTCTTTCTTTCTGAAGTATGAGGACAAAGCATGTTTCTGCCCTGATGGCCGGGGCCGCAGAGAGGGGCACCGGGGCCGCATGCTGTGCTCCCCTGATGTACACAATGACGATGCTGCAGCCTTCCCGATATCGCACTGGTGATGGGGGGACCTCACAGACCTGGTAGTGAGGGTTCATCCGGAGATTGGGCTGTCAATTTTGAAGCTGGCATCAGGCCTTTTAAAGGGGTTGTCTAAGAATTAAAAAAAAATCCCCAGCACCTGTGGAGTTGCCGCCCGTCACTCTCCAGATGCTGCAGCCCAGTGCCGGCCTCTGCTTAGGTAAGTGATTGGCCGCAGTGTGACGTGAAGGATGGATGGGGCATCATCAGAGGGTGGCGAGAGGCAGAGCAACGGCACAGCCCAGGCACCGGGGCGGCGAGCGGCAAATCAACGGCACAGCCCAGGCACCGGGGCGGCGAGCGGCAAATCAACGGCACAGCCCAGGCACCGGGGCGGCGAGCGGCAAATCAACGGCACAGCCCAGGCACCGGGGCGGCGGGCGGCAAATCAACGGCACAGCCCAGGCACCGGGCGGCGAGCGCAAATCAACGGCACAGCCCAGGCACCGGGGCGGCGCAGCAATGGCACAGCAACGGCACAGCTCAGGCACCGGGGCGGCGCAGCAACGGAACATCTCAGGCACCGGGGCGGATCATCTACGGCACATCTCAGGCACCGGGGCGGCGCAGCAACGGCACAGCTCAGGCACCGGGGCGGCGCAGCAACGGCACAGCTCAGGCACCGGGGCGGCGCAGCAATGGCACAGCACAGGCACCGGGGCGGCTGAGCAATAGCACAGCTCAGGCACCGGAGCGGCGGGCGGCAGAGCAATGGCACAGCTCGGGCACCGGCGCGGCGGGCGGCAGAGCTATGACACATCTCCCGCACCGGGCGGCAAAGCAATGGCAAAGCTAAGGACACGGGCGGCAGAGCAATGGCAAAGCTCAGGCACCGGGGCGGCAGGCAGCAGAGCAATGGCACAGCTGAGGCACCGGGCAGCAGAGCAATGGCACAGCTCAGGCACCGGGGCGGCGAGCAGCAGAGAGCAATGGCACAGCTCAGGCACCGGGGCGGCGAGCAGCAGAGAGCAATGGCACAGCTCAGGCACCGGGGCGGCGAGCAGCAGAGAGCAATGGCACAGCTCAGGCACCGGGGCGGCGAGCAGAGAGCAATGGCACCGCTCAGGGACCGGGGCGGCGAGCAGCAGAGAGCAATGGCACCGCTCGGCACCGGGCGGCGAGCAGCAGAGAGCAATGCACAGCTCAGGCACCGGGCGGCGAGCAGCAAGAGAGCAATGGCACAGCTCAGGCACCGGGGCGCGAGCAGCAGAGAGAAAATGGCACAGCTAAAGGCACCGGGGCGGCGAGCAGCAGAGAGCAATGGCACAGCTCAGGCACCGGGGCGGCGAGCAGCAGAGAGCAATGGCACAGCTCAGGCACCGGGGCGGCGAGCAGCAGAGAGCTATGGCACATCTCAGGCTCGGGGGCGTCGAGCAGAGAGCAATGGCACAGCTCAGGCACCGGGGCGGCGAGCAAAGCAATGGCACAGCTCAGCACCGGGGCGGCGAGCAGAGAGCAATGGCACAGCTCAGGCACCGGGGCGGCGAGCAGAGAGCAATGGCACAGCTCAGGAAACCGGGGCGGCGAGCAGCAGAGAGCAATGGCACAGGTCAGGCACCGGGGCAGCGAGCAGAGAGCAATGGCACAGGTCAGGCACCGGGGCGGCGAGCAGAGAGCAAGGGCACAGGTCAGGCACCGGGGCGGCGAGCAGAGAGCAATGGCACAGGTCAGGCACCGGGGCGGTGAGCAGAGAGCAATGGCACAGCTCAGGCACCGGGGCGGCGAGCAGAGAGCAATGGCACAGGTCAGGCACCGGGGCGGCGAGCAGAGAGCAATGGCACAGGTCAGGCACCGGAGCAGCAGAGCAATGGCACAGCTCGGGCACCGGGGCGGCGGGCGGCAGAGCAATGGCACAGCTCAGGCACCGGGGCGGCGGGCAGCAGAGCAATGGCACGGGTCAGGCACCAGGCGGGGAATAAGATCCTATTTCCTATGGCTCCAGCAGTGACAGCTCCCAGTGCCCCCTCTCAGGGTCAGCAGTAGCACAGGGCAGCGGCCGCTCATGCCAATGGCGCAGGTCACAGCTGGTTCCATTTCCCCAACTCAGACACGATTTGGATTTTTGAGAATTTCAATGTTAACATTTGTCAGATGCTAATGGCGGCGGCGGCTGCACGGGCCTGGAGGAGCCTCGGCGGCCACCTCATTACCTGCTCCCGGTGTAGGTTGGGCAGTCTGTACATGCAGCTGGGCAGGTCCACCGTGATGTCGCCGCTGTTGTACGGCTGTACCTTATACATGGGCATGACTGCGGCCACCACGCTGCTCGCTCCCCGCTGACGTCACTCCCTCCCCAGCAGCCCTCGCGGTCAGAGGCTTACTCACCAAAGAAACTGCACTCGGCCATTTTAACTAAAGGCACCGTACTTGTCACAATGCATAGTAAATACTGTACGAATACTACAAATACTGTATAAACACTATAAATGCATCATATAAATACTGCACGGTACATACTAAATAGTACATAGTAACTACTGCATAGTAAGTACTACATCCGTTTGCCCTTATCAAATATGGCGGATTCCGCTTTGTCCGCAGTCCATCTGATTTGCCATTCTTGTCGACAGCCAATGAAATGAGAGCGGAAGGCATCCTGGCAATGTGATTGGATGAAGCGGTGAATTGTGGAAAGCGCGGCTGTCAGCGGGCGGGAGGGCTGCGGAGCTCCTCTATGTACTAACATCTTCCAGCCGGGCTGCAGTGATGTGCTATGGAGCAAGCCTGGTGAGTCGCGCAGGAGCCGCACCTGGGGCCACTTACCTGCTTTATGTCATTATTGGACAGTGAAAAGTTCTGCTTCCTCCCAACACACTTTCTGCGTCCATTCCGCGTCATTGTTAGAGCTCTGCTTGCTGTCAGTGAATAGAAGCGTCCCTGTTGGCAGCTTGGCCCGGGCAGACCTGATATTCAGCGCAGTTGTGGCTTTGTTTCCTTCTTTATCCAGTTTATCATCCTATTGACATCAGCAGCCTGGAGCGCTCTTCTAGTATCAGAGCAGGTGATCTGGATGCGTCATGAGACCTATTGCTGTACTCCACTCCTAGATGGGTTTTCTCGCTTTTAGATATATGCAAAAAGGTTTTTATTGACTGACAGCAAGCGGAGATTTTACAGATGAAGAGAAAGCAAAGCAGAGTGTGTTATCCTGTCAGATGGGCCCCTTGTAATCAGGGCTGCGGAGTCGGCAAGCCGAAGCCCCGACTCCTCAATTTCCCAAACCTCCGACTCCCGACTGACTCCCTCATACACGGCGCATGTTTAAGTAATAACTTTACTGTAGTAAAATGGTAACATCAGCTGTTTATCACCTTATGATACAATAATCAAGCTATTTAGGTAGAACAGACACTGACAAGCAAAAGGGTAACAATGTTTGATCTTTTGAACACTTGTGTGAAGAAAAAGCTGTATTTGTATCCAAGTCCAGTCTGCTCCAACATTGGGAATGTGTAGAAGAGATCTGGGATCAGATTTTGGTCAATATGTGCTTGAATCTGATCCAGAGCCCAGAAGGATTCAGGCAGAGCTGAAAAACAAAGGTGGATTTGCCAAATACTAACAAAATAATAAAAAATAACATTTTGATTTTTAGGAACAAAATAATAACAATGCAGTTACAGGAAAGAATCTGCAGAACTAAGTAGATGCTAAATACTTGCAAGTCACATTTATGTATAAGATAGGTAAGATGACTGTATATAAAATTACAGTAATCTCATGTACAAAGCTGTAGTGGATGGTGAGATATGGAGCCTGGAAGTCACAAGTTCAAAACATTGTTACCATTTTGCTTGTCAGTGTAAAATATATTTATTGGATATGACTTTAGGACACAAAAAAAATTGTAAATATAAAAAACCAGCAGGAACATTCGTGGAGTCTCTGAATTTGTTCTGAGAAATAGTATCACCTCCATCAGATCCTGCATACATGACCTCACATCTGATCTCATTATTTCCAGGCTAGAGAACGGCCTCTCTACACTAACTTGGGTTGAGGGCAAAGAGGTTGAACTCTTCTACTACTTAGCAAACAGGTGAAAAATTTTGCTGAACTCTGTTTGCACTGGGGGCAGAATCTTTTCCCCTGGGGCAGCGCTTTGCCTGCTCCATGTCATCCATTACACTCCTCATGTGATGAGGCTGAAGATATGGGAGCAGTAGCACTGGCCGGACCCAGTTCCTCTTGCTCTTTGCATCGAACTAACTGGACCAACTAATTATATGTTTTAGGAGTCGGAGTCAGTCCCTTTTATGACGACTCCGACTCCTGCAAAATAGGCTCCGACTCCACAGCCCTGCTTGTAATACTCCATCCTGGTATAACTGGGGTGAGCAAAGCCAGACCCATTCCATTGATTGGAGGGGCACCTTTATCCTACAAAGAATGGCAATCGGTGGGGTCTGCTGTATGTAGGGTCCTATCTCACATTCATGTCTATAGGATATCTATCTCCAGAACAGGCGTCCCCCGACCCCTTCCCGTGCGGTGCAGCAACCACTGGCCACATCCAGAGAACTGGCCGGGATGACAAACATTGCAGACTTGCTCTATTCTGTAGATTTTGTGCAAGTGGATTTTTCCTTTGAGTCCACTGTGAAAAACCTGCAGCAGAGCCGACCCATCTGTGTGAACTTCCTCTATCTTAAAGGGGTTGTCTCACTACAAGGATCGCTGCTTCTTATGTTAAAGATCTTGCAAAAACAAGTCACTTTGCAATATATGTCCATTAACAGTGTCCTACCTATTACTAGATATCCCCTCTTGTATGGGCTGCATCAGCTCCTCAGGTCGCTTTAGCTACGGACCTGTTCAATCTTTCCTGATAGGCTGCCAGCACTGGTTGCTATAGCTTCAGACCTGTGTGATCTCTCCTGATTGGCTGTCAGCACTGGTTGCTATAGCTACAGACCTGGCTTCTACTGCAGCCTAGTAGAAGCCAGTAAACACGACACTGAATTCAAAATGAAACCAAGAAAACAGGACTGAGGTAAGATGAATCAATGTAGTGAGACAATCCCTTTAATCTTGACCCCTTAACAATAGATTCTGATAGGACTTTATGTCCGTGGTGGAAGTAAATGTGAACATAATCCTTTGTTTACAGTTTTCTCATCTTTTATAATACACTGCTCCCTCCAGTTACAGTGGCCTAAGGATAAAATATTCTCACCGTACAATGCTCTTTCCTGAGACATTGTATTTTGAATCTGCTCTCCCCATACAATGTCCCAGACACTGCTGATCTAATATGTGATTGATAAAAGATCCAACCAATCATCATGAATGTTTTACTTGGAAAACCTCTAGTAGCTCCTCTCTACAGTACAGTGCGGTACTACATGTCCTGTACTGCTCTTACATGTATTAGTGAGGTGCATGCAGTGATTGGTGGTCTATAGCTCCTCTCTACAGTACAGTGCGGTACTACATGTCCTGTACTGCTCTTACATGTATTAGTGAGGTGGTGCAGTGATTGGCAGACTTAAGCGCTTCACTACAGTACAGTGCGGTACTACATATCCTGTACTGCTCTTACATGTATTAGTGCAGTACATGCAGTGATTAGCAGTCTAGTAGCGCCTCTCTACAGTACAGTGCGGTACTACATGTCCTGTACTGCTCTTACATGTATTAGTGAGGTACATGTAGTGATTGGTGGTCTATAGCGCTTCTCTACAGTACAGTGCGGTACTACATGTCCTGTACTGCTCTTACATGTATTAGTGAGTTGCATGCAGTGATTGGGGGTCTATAGCACTTCTCTACAGTACAGTGCGGTACTACATGTCCTGTACTGCTCTTACATGTATTAGTGAGGTGCATGCAGTGATTAGCGGTCTAGTAGCGCCTCTCTACAGTACAGTGTGGTACTTCATGTCCTGTACTGCTCTTACATGTGTCAGGATGAACAGCTCCTCTGGGCACCAGGTGAGGTCACATTTTCTGGTCCATTGTGTATAAAGTATATCACCCAGAGAATGTACTGTCCTCATCATAGAAAGTGATTTCCAGCCTCCACCAGCTCTTTCTGACATTACTTGGAAACGCTTTATCTGGATTAGTATCTGCTTGAGATTCTTTAAAGGGGTTGTCTCACTACAAGGATTGCTTTTTATGTGAAAGATCTTGCAAAAACAAGTCACTTTGCAATATATGGCCATTAACATTGTCCTACCTATTCTGAGATATCCCCTCTTGTATGGGCTGCATCAGTTCCTCAGGTCGCTATAGCTACAGACCTGTTCAGTCTCTCATGATAGGCTGCCAGTAATGGTTGCTATAGCTACAGACCTGGCTTCTACTGCAGCCTAGTGGAAGCCAGTAAACACTCCCCTGAATTCAAAGTGAAACCAAGAGAACAGGACTGAGGTCAGATGAATCAATGTAGTGAGACAACCCCTTTAATCCTCTTGTTACATTATGTTGATAACATTTTAGGGCTTTGGAACCAGTCACCAGTTTTCCATAGAGTTATGGTTTTGGCGCACAATGGTCGTCCTAGAACCAATTAATATTGTATGTTGAAGGACCACTGTATTTTAATGTGATTTCATCTATATTTCAGCACTGAACCCGCTAAAGCAATCAAGGCGATAGATCGCAAGTCTGTCCATCAAATCTGCTCCGGCCAGGTTGTGCTGAGTCTTGCAACTGCAGTTAAAGAGCTTCTGGAGAACAGCATAGATGCTGGAGCTACAAGTATTGGTAAGGGATTGCGGAGGGATTTTCCACCCTCCAGCTAGAGGCGCTCCCCTTTGTATGGGACATCTGCTCAGTCCTGATAAGAGAATCCTTTTCCTGTTACAAAAACCAAGATTTCATTCCCGAAAAGATGAGTAAAATTAGGGTTATTTTAGTTTAGAGAAAAGACACCTTCGAGGGACCATAATAAATACATCAGGAGTCAATATAGAAATCTCCCCCAAGATTTATTTATATCTAGGACTGAATCTAGAACAAGGAGGCAGCCTCTACATCTAGAGGAAAGAAAGTTTCTGCATAAACATAGAAAGGGATTCTTTACTGTAAGAGCGGTGAGACTGTGGAACTCTCTGCCAGAGGGACTTGTCATGGTGAATTCAATAACAGAGTTCAAAAAGAGTCTGGATACATTTCTAGATGTAATAATATAACAAGTTATAGTGACCAGGATTCTGGAGAAGGATGGTGATCCAGGGATTTATTCTGATTGCCAGATTGGAGCCGGGAAGGATTTTTTTCCGTAAAATTAGGACAATTGGCTTCTACCTCATGGGGGGAGGGTTTGCCATCCTCTGGATCAAAACAATAGCACAATAGGCTGAATTTGATGGTCCCCCCCCCCCCCCGACCCAGCCTTATAAACAATGTAACATTGATCCAGATCTTCTTATGTGCCAGAATAATCCAATGTATTAGGCTTTGTTGTTGTAGGCTACCCAGCTTCACCTTGTCCACCCACAGACTGTGGTCAAAATGGCAATATCTGCCTATATGAAAAAAGTGGGGACATTTTTGCGATGTTCACAATTGTTGGAGTAGTTGCACTGTTACTTGCAATTAATTTTTTTTACTTTAAGGAAATATTAAAGGGGTTGTCTCGCTACAAAGATTAGCTTTCAAGATGTAGGGAACACTAAATGAAGACGTTTCCAAAATACATTGCTTTGTTCATCTTTTTTTTGTTAAGGAGCTACAAATGATTTTATCACCTTCTGAGGGCTTTCTAGTTTCCCAAGTGACCGACCTGTGTACTCCTTCTCTCCTGCTGTTTTTTCTATCTGATAGCAGGGAGTGACATTATCACACAGGTCTTGGCCAGCACAGAACTCTGGACAGTGAGAGCTTGTGTGTTATCTGATCTTTCAGACAAAAGACAGTAATTACTCTACTGTTTTACATTAGCTCATAAACTTATCTGGACCTCAGAGAAGGTAATTTAGCTAATCTAGACTAATAAACAGAGAAGTCTGAATACATGGAGCTCATATGCTAATTACACACAGCTTGACCAGGCAGTGACAGAGCAAAGCAGCATTATTTCATTCATGCATCCTATGAAACTTTGAGATGAGTCAACCCCTTTAATGTTGCAGTATTTATAGCGCACGTGTTGCTGGGCATGGGACCTCCAATTTCTGAATCCTGCCATTAGTTTATGACTATTTGAGGAAGGTGTGATGTGGCATAAGTTTGTGTAATTCATCTTGTAGAACAGATGGCTGCCGTGACAAGCGTGGGGGAAATGCATACAATATATGTGATGCTAAAATACTTTGCCATTTGTCCTCCACAATCTGTTGTTGTTTTCTGTCCACCTCCACTTCTCCTTTCACGGTTGCTGTAGACTTCATCCCTGTCATGTAAAAAAGTAATTGCCAAAACACATTTTTACATTTCTAACTTTCTTCTTCTGTTCTAGACATAAAACTGAAGGAGTATGGAGCAGAGCTCATCGAAGTCTCTGATAACGGCTGTGGGGTGGAAGAACATAACTTTGAAGGCTTAAGTAAGAAAACCCTTTTTATTGCCGTCAACCATAATGTACATGTAATAGGGCCCCGTTATTATGATAACTGTGCCAGAAATAATGACGTACCTGCTTACACCACATTCGTTACGTGTTTTGACACTTCTGCGTCTCGTCTGACAAAAAGGGTGTGGGTGCCATGAAGGGGTGTAGCTTAGCATGTAACACTGGAGCAAAAATATGTGAACATTTTGGTGACAAAAGTAAAAAAGACAAGTGAATGCCGTCTAAAGTCAAATCAAAATTACGTCAAGTAATTAGAAGGGAATCACTGGAAATAGACGTAAAACATAACCTTTAATTCTCGCTAAAAAAGTGGTAAATGCACAAAATCCAAAAGGTATAAATATAGAAGATGGCTCCTATATAAGGCAAATACAAAATATATCAAAAGGGTGCAACAGGGGAACCTCACCCTATAATAAAAGCTGCTTCCTCAAAATGTGGGGACTTCGTCCCAATAAGGACGGCCTCACCCAGAACCCTGGCTACTGCGCCCTTTTGTTTCCTGTTTACACAAAGTGTGTCGGAAAATAATCTCTGTGTATAAGCAAAGTTGTTCTAAGCATAGGGGTATGAGCCAAGTCAGTCACCTGATCTCAACCCAATTGAGCAGCATTTCACTTGTTAAAGACTAAACTTCGGACAGGCCACAAACAAACAGCAACTGAAAACCGCTGCAGTAAAAGCCTGGGAGAGCATTAAAGAGGAAGATGGTCTAAAAAAAAAAAGGGAATCTAGCAAGAGAACAAAGAGTGACTTTTAATGACTATATTTACTATTTTGCCATAGGCAAACTTAAACTCTATCAGTTCTCAATCTATAAAGCACTAAAACTTAACTTTTATTATGTATAACTCTTAACCTCTATACACACTATTTAAAAACCTGATTACTAACCTCTCAATTAGTCCCTTTCTAATTGTGAAGGAATAACTCCTTTTCTATTATCAAGTCTGGTGGAGCATCACCTATTAACAGGGAAACCCTATATATACAGTGATTTGCTAACTCCAAAAAGGAATCCAAAACATCTTACTTGGGCAGTCATCCCTAATCTGATGGGCATGAAACATATAAGGTTTCCTTGTGAGACCCTCTGCAGCGGGTAACACAGTAGAAAGAGGTAGAAAATCACAAATTAAAATGTCATGCCTGACCTCCCCAACATGTTTCACCAGCTAACTGGCTTCATCAGGGGATAGAGGTCCCACCAGACTTGATAATATAAATGGGGTTATTCCTTCACAATTAGAAAGGGATAAATTGAGAGATTAGAAATCAGGTTTTTAAATAGTGTGTATCAAGGTTAATAGTTATACATAATAAAAGTTGTTTTAGTGCTTTATAGATTGAGAACTGATTTGCCTATGGCAAAATAGTAAATATAGTCATTAAAAAGGAGGAAACACAGCGTCTGGCGATGTTCAAGACTTCAGGCAGTCACTGCCAACAAAGGGTTTTCAACCAAGTATTAGAAACATTTTATTTACAATTATTTAATTTTTCCGATTTCTTTTGAGCCCGTGGAATGAAGGGATTGTGTTTAAAAATACTTTAGTGCCTCAGATTTTTATGCAATCATTTTGTTCAACCCACTGAATCAAAGCTGAAAGTCTGAAGTTCAACTGCATCTGAATGGTTTTGTTCAAAATTCATTGTGGTAATGTACAGAACCAAAATTAGAAAAATGATGTCTCTGTTCAAATATTTATGGACCTCACTGTACTTAGAGGTCCTTATCAATAGGAGACTGCAAGGTAGAGTGGGGACCAGTTTGCAGTCACACAACCTCCATGTTGCAGAGGCTCTGATTTGTGCTCCATGACAGGAGAAGTTTTTTTTCTCCTGTGTAGTCCGCGGTGTCTGACGTCAAACGAAGATGCCCACACACTTACAAAGATGGCAGTGTAGCTCCTTATTGACGAATTAAAGGTTATGTCTATTTCCCATCAAAATTTTGGTGCAAGTAGTGGCATCAAGTAAGTCAGCTAATAGAGGGTGTAAACTTGGATTAAACAGTCTAAATATACGCCAGATTTATCAACACTATGATAAATGTGGGGCATTGTAGGATATTCTAATCTATGTCTACAATGTCTAAGTATTAGACAGTATTGTTAAATCCGCCCTAGTGCACTTATGTTAATTCCATGTTGGGGCTTAAGGATCTCCCAGAGGGAAGAAGGGGATACTCTGTTCAGGATCTCTATTTAGGAGTAAGAGCAAAGACTCTAGCAGGCAGTGATTTACGTCCTGGCGGTATTTGACCGCCCATATAGGATACCCTGTTTCCCTTAATTTCTTCAGTGGCACGCGCATTAAGGGGGGTCCCCCTTCCCCACTTACCGCCTCTGCAGTTTCTTTTTGGATTTCAGTAACCCCACTCTGGTGCGAGGTACCGAGGGGGTGATTGTGCCTAAGATGTCGGATAGGTAAGTACCCCTCTTCCCTCCCCCCCCCCCCCCTCTTTGGGGGTGGTTTGATGTTTAGAGTGTGCCACTGTTACTGAGCCACTGCTTTTGTCATGCAAATTTCTCCTTTCGAACCATTGTGGGAAATTTTCCTCCGTTTAGTTTCTTGGAAGGTGGCCTTCCTTGTGCCCATTACATCCATCCGTCGAGTGGAACTGGCGGCTCTCTCATACAAATCCCTCTTTTTGATTCCTCATAAAGACGAGGTCATCCTACGCCCCATTTCTTGTTTTCCTAAGGTGTTTTCCTCGTTCCACCTTAATGAGGTCATAATTCTGCCCTAATTTTGCACCTCACCCTCGAGAGCAGTCTCTGCAGTTTGTGTATGTTGTCAGGGCTTTCCGGATATGCCTCACGGCCACTGAATCTTTCAGACTCCCTTTTTGTCTTTCCAGAGGGTCAGTGTAGAAGTTTAGCGGCCTTTTAGGGCCACCATTGCCAGATGGATCCTGTCTGCAATCTTGGAAGCCTACCGGTCCAGGGGAAGCCTCTTCCCTTCCGAGTCACCACTCATTCTACTACAGCGGTTGGTTCCTCCTGGACTATGCGGCGCCCTGCCTCGGCTTCACATGCCTGCAAGGCTGCGACCTGGGCTTCAGTTCATACCTTTCCTAAATTCTAGCAAATCCATCCATTGGCCTTAGCTAACGCAAGCCTGTGTAATAAGGTGCTTCAGGCAGCAGTGTCCTAACTGACTCGCACTGCAATCTTTTTTTTTTTTCCTGGAAATTTTTTCCCCCCACCCTCCAGGACTGCTTTTGGACATCCCAAGGCGCTGTGTACCCCAATGATATTGACTAGAAATTCAGATTTTTGTACTTAACGTAAAAGTCTTTTCTCGTCTGATTCAGTGGGGGACACAGATCCCTCCCTCTTTTTGACTTATTTTCTCACTTTTACGTTATCTGGGATTCGGACTGGGGTTTGTCTTTCCTGCTACGACTTTGTACCAACTAAGTAATCTGGCGTCAGTAGGGTTGATATAGCCTGCCTAGGCAGAGCCAACACTTCTGGTTTCCGCACATTGTCAGCCTCCTAGGGCAGGGACCTCTATCAAGGTGCTGTGTCAGCCAATGAATCGGACAAGAAAAGGATTTTACGGTTAGTATAAAAATCTGAATTTTTGGCACACTGTTGCATATTGAGCTACGCCCCTTCCAGTGAAGCCACACCCGTTATCACTTGGCCACATCCTCTTTGCCGCTGATTGTGCCCAAATTCTACTGCAGCTGTCAATGTAAATGTGCCCCACTGTTTCTTGTCATCTTTAGTTGGGAAAACGCCTTTAAATGAAAGCCTCAGAGAATTCTTGGGTATCGTTGAATTTTGCCTTCTATTACAAACCTGCATTTTATTTTTCAGCTTTGAAACATCACACGTCAAAATTGCAGGATTTCTCTGACCTGCTTCACGTGGAAACGTTTGGTTTTCGAGGAGAAGCTTTGAGTTCATTGTGTGCATTAAGGTAAAGCAAAATGGAGTACAGGCAGTCCTCGACTTACACCGTTCCGACTTACATCTGTCCCCTAGTTACAAACAGAAACTTATGGGGAATGCTGGCACTTGTAGTTCCATGCTCCACAGCAAACAGTAGCTGTGGAACGACAAGTTCCAGCATGCCACAGCAGCACATGAGGTGAAAATGAGGTGAAATCTTCTTAACAGCGGCACAGACAGAAAAACAAATGTAAAAACCCTTCCCTGCACTATCCAAAACTAAAAGAAAAACTTTTGAGCCGGAGTAACATTTAAAAAATATACCTTTTTCGACTTACACACAAATTCAACTTAAGAACAAACCTACAGTCCCTATCCCGTTCATAACCCCGGGACTGACTGTATATAAATACACTGTAAAACTGGTTTAAACCTGGCATAAATGGGTCCTGCTAAATGTTGGATTATCCAATGGTCCAGATTATCAGATGGGGATTAAAATGGATAAATTTCTTTTGTAAGGCAAAGAACCTGCAGGAAAGTGGCTGAGAAAATGAAATAACACTAAAACCGTGGCAGAGGCCTGGTTACCATCTGCGTCAGATTTTTTTTTTTTTTTTTTTTTTTTTTAGACTCTCTATGGCAGATTCTGTCAAAATGCAGCATGAAGCGCTACTGTTTTCGATTCAAATAGTTGAAATCCAATGGACCTCAGTGTAGTCAATGGGGTTCGTTCGGCTCCGTTGGTGTCCATCGTGTTACGGATTCGGCATTCGCTTTGTTTTCGTTCTGCTTTTCTCATGACAAAACTCAAAAGTGTATATAACCCAAATGTGGGCCAAGCCTAAATTTATTTTTCAAATCTTTTTTTTTTTTTTTTTTTTTTTGGGGGGGACAAGCCCCGGGTTATAGTTTAATTCTGTACTAGAAGCGAGATTTGGATTACTAGCATTTGTGGCTGATGAGATGTTCAGTTGACAGAATTTCATTAGATATAATGTCTACTTTAATTTTGCTCTCATACATTACATATTCTGTTCGATTTTAACAGTCATTGTTGTAGTTTTGTACTGCCTCAGATACGTGATTTTTTTTTTTTCTTTTATCCTACAGTGATTTGTCAATTTTCACCTGCCATAAATCAGCTAATGTAGGCACTCGCTTGGTTTTTGATCAAAATGGAAAAGTCATTCAAAAATCTCCACTGCCCCGACAGCAAGGAACAACCGTCAGCATACAACAGCTGTTCTATACCCTGCCGGTGCGCCACAAGGAATTCCAGAGGAACACTAAGAAGGTGTGACTATAATTGGGATGAGAAACCTAATTAGGCCTCATGGTCACTAGCACTGGAGTACCGTGTACACCGTACCATGTGAAATGCTCATGATGTAATGATTTGCAAAAATCGTGATGTGTAGTGTGTGCATTCCTCCAGTGCAGTTCTGATGCACTGTTTGAAGTTAATACACACAATTCGGCAAAACGTGTGTTGAGTAAGCATTTCTTTTTATTCTTTGCTTTAAAGGAGTTTACAAAAATGGCTCAGGTTTTACAAGCCTACTGTATAATCTCAACGGGCGTGCGTATAAACTGCACCAATCAAGTGGGCCAAGGCAAGAGGACCCCCGTCGTCTGCTCAAGTGGTACTTCAGGTAGCATGAAGGAAAATATAGGAGCTGTGTTTGGACAGAAACAGGTAAAATACACAAATCTATATTAGTGATATATTTTAGTAATTATATATTTATTTGTCCATGTTACTATTAGCTTTGCAATTTAGATTGGCCTGACCCAAATTTTGCCACAATTCATTACCTGGCAACTAAACAGCGCCTTGCAGTCAGAGTGGCAAAATATCAGTGAGGCGTCCAGTGGGGTTCCTGCACACACCTAAGATAAAGGAAACACTAGTCTGACAGGCTGCTTTATGTTTACTAGGGTGGAATAAAGACATTTCGGCAAGTTTTGAGCTTCGGATTTGACTGACCCACATCCAAAGCTCAAAACTAGTCACTATCTATTAAAAAATAAATAGTCTAAAAGTTTTCACACTGTAGAGATAAATCACAGGCAGGACTGCAATGAAAGATGAGATCCACATAATGATAACCGGATCCACCATTCACAATGGGTGATGGACACAGCTGATCTCTTAGGCAGTGTTCACACGGCTTATTCAAGCCGTAAATGCGGGACAGATTTCACCCGCAGTTACGGGCTTGAATAAGGGGCGGGGGTGCTGCCTGCCGGCCCCATAGACACTGCATTATTCACAGCGCGTACGCGCCATAAACAATGTGCATGTCACTTTCTCCCCCCGCGGCGGATTCGCCGAGCGGGGAGGAGCGACGGAATCCACAGTTCTCTATGAGAACTGTGGATTACCGTAGTTACTGGGACAGATTGGAGCCGTACTGCAGCACAAATCCGGCGCGCAATACGGCTCCAATCAGTCCCAAAATAAGCCGTGTGAACGAGGCCTTACCCCTCCACAACACTCTCCAATAGAACTCAATGAATGATATCTAGGCTCCTGTGGTGTCTGTGTGTGTTTTCTGTGTGTGTTTCTGTGTGTGTGTGTGTGTGTGTTATATATATATATATATATGTATATGTACATAATATATGTATGTATATAATATATAGAAATTCGAAAAAATCCACGGCACTCCAAAAAAGTTTAAAAAAAAAATAGATAATTTATTCACCCATGTTCACAGAGCAACGTTTCAGCTCCCTCCTGGAGCCTTTGACAGGAGGGAGCTGAAACGTTGCTCTGTGAACATGGGTGAATAAATTATCTACTTTTTTGAACTTTTTTGGAGTGCCGTGGATTTTTTTTCAAATTTCTATATCGTTTGGCTTTTCATATCAAGAAGTCCCTGCTGGCACCCACTGCATATATTTGTTCTATGTGTGATTCAAGAAGGAGTGCTGCTATTTTTTACAATTTTATATATATATATATAATTTATATATTTTCTCAGTGTCTGGTCTTCACTTAGTAAAATTTGTTTGTGTGTGTGTGTGTGTGTGTGTGTGTATATATATATGTATGTATATATACACACACACACACACACACAGGCAGTCCTCGACTTGTACTGTTCCGACTTTCATCTGTCCCCTAGTTACAAACGGGGATTTATGGGGCATGCTGGCACTTGTAGTTCCATGTTCCACAGCAGTTAGTAGCTGTGGAATGACGTCCAGCATGCCACAGCAGCACATGAGGTGAAATCTTCTTAACAGAGGTACAGACAGCAAAACAAATGTAAAAACCCTTCCCTGCACTATCCAAAACGAGAAGAAAAAACCTTTTGTGCTAGATATACATTTAATAAATATACCTGTTTCAACTTACATACAGAACAGAATGTAAATGATTAGAGCCCTCAGCTAATGAAATGCAAGGAGGAGGGATCCATCCAGCACTGGAGAAGTTTGTTTACAGAAAACGAAGATAAGGGACACTGTGAGAACAAGTCCGCTTTGCTAATAACATCCAATTGCAAAGTTGCTTGTTTTCACTGTCCCCTTATTTTGAATTCCATTTAATGAAACGATACAACCCCTTTAAGAACAAACCTTGCAGTCCCTATCCCGTTCATAATCTGGGGACTGCCTATATATATATTCGATACATTCCCTTCTAGTGGATTTCAGAGGAGGGACTTTATGCCATATTCACTTGGTACAGCATGGGCCATGAAAGTCTGAATGATGAGAGTTGAGAGGAGTATTCTTGAATGTATGTACACTGAAGATTGAGACAGGGCACCTCTATTAAAAGTTAAAATTTGAAGTATAGATCCCAGAATTTGGATGGAGACTACTCAGACTATTATGCCATATCCATAACTTGACATTAAAGTCTTTTATTGGAAAACCCCATTAACTTTCTTTCTGCAGACACCAATCCAAACCATCACACAGCCTTACATTCCAAATGTGGACAACTCATTCAGTTTCTTGGAAATAATACTTTTTATACCGCTAATACAGCAAATGACTTGGTCTTGGAAGAGACCTGTATCCTGTGATTCTGTATCCTGTCTTTTCTTTCCCTACCAGTTGCAGAACTTGATTCCTTTTGTTCAGCTGCCTCCAAGTGAAAGTGTATGTGAAGAGTATGGACTTAGTCATACAGATGTACTAGATGGTTTCTATAAGTGAGTAATGGTCATGTGCATGTCCTGTCCTAGCTTCAGCCATGTTCAGATGCCGAAAATCACACCAGAATTGCAGTGGATTTTCAGTACATTGCAGATTCACAGCACAGAACACGTGGATGGCGTTATTAAAACCTGATCCAAATGTAGCTCAAAAGCTCCACACTGAAATCAGAGATTAACAGTTTGTGTTCAGAATTAGGTTAGTATTAAGGGTATGTTCACACGGCATGATTGCGGTGCCTACTGTACACCCTGCAATACGCCGGGTGTTTTAGAAGGACGCACTGATCAGCACATACTTCTAAAGCACAGGGGCCCCATTCATTTCTGTTGTCAGCGGCATGTAAGCGATGCCAAGAGGTGACGTCACTTCCCCCTCCGGACGTATGATATGATCCTATGGTACGCCGGGGGAGAGGAGGCGTGATTCATAGTTTTCTATGAGAGCTATGAATTACTGTAATTGCAGCGCACATTTTGACCATATTAAAGTGTAAATTCGTGGCGAAATGTGTGCCGCAATTACACCGTGTGAACATACCCTTAGGCCGTGTTCACACGGCTTATTTCGGCGCGGATTGGCGCCGTACTGCGCGCCGGATTTGCGCTGCAGTGCGGCGCCAATCCGTCGGAGTAATTACGGTAATCCACTGCTCTCAGAGAACAGTGGATTCCGTCGCTCCTCCCCGCTCGGCGAATCCGCCGGGCGGGGAGAAAGTGACATGCACATTATTTGCGGCGCGGACGCGCCATAGATAATGCATTGTCTCTGGGGCCGGGGGGCTGCTCCCCCGCCGCGCTCGCGTCCCGCCCCTTATTCACTCCGGAATTGCGAGCGCAATCCGGCTCGCAAATCCGGCGTGAATAAGCCGTGTGACCGCGGCCTAACAGTCCACATATGAATGCAACTGAGCAGGAAGTTTGATCTTTTTTTTTTTTTTAGGAAGCCCTACAGTTCTATGTCCACTTTCTTAAACCATTTTCTTATTTCTTCAATGCATCTAATGTAAAAGACAAGTTGGCAAACCGTTTTGATTGACATTCTTTTGGTTGTGTACACAGCTCCTATGAAAGATTAATGTTTTTTCATGGTTACAGATCACAAGTAAACCCTGTGTAGTCTGATTCTGCAGTCATGTGATCTTCTCTTCTTCATAACCTATAGAATTAGCAGAGGGGTTAGATTGAAAGGATGGACAATACATATGTGGAGTTCTTTGCAGACTATTGGCTTCTATTATATATATGGGCACCCGAAGGGCTTGTTCACACGTCGTTTTCACTCCGTGTTAACTGCGCTTTTTAAATCCGTCTCTGGGGCCGACAGGACGAACCCAGAGACGGATCTAACAATTAGCAGTGAGATTATCACTGCGGGCTATAAGGAACACGCAGCGGCGTTCACATGAGGGATCTCCGCTGCATGTTCCCCGGCTCTGTCTTTGAAAGATTTGCATGGCATTTCTTTCAAAGGCTGAGCCGACAGGCAGGAGGGAAACACGCGGCGGCAACCTCTCATATGAACGCCCCTGCGGGTTCCTCATAGCCCCCAGTGATAATCTTACTGCTAATTGTTAGATCCGTCTCTGGGTCCATCCTGTCGGTCCCAGAGATGGATTTAAAAAGCGCAGTTAACACGGAGTGAAAACGCTGTGTGAACAAGCCCTTAGTCCAAGTCTGTGGCACCTCCCCACTGTCTTATGTGTATAAGGCTGCCGTCTCCCAGCAGATAATGTCAGGGAAAAGGAGAAGTGAGCTTGTTGAATTAATGCTTAATCAATTGGTTCTTAAGGAAAATAAGCTGAGGCCAGAGGTGTCTGGCAGCAGCTTATTCCTCCCTCCACCTTGAAAACACATGCACACCTAAATGAGTGAGCATGCGTATATGCTGGGATGGAGGAGGGGGTGGGGGGAGTTGAGATGGAGAGGATTAGGTGTCAGCCAGATAAGCATTCGAACAACCACTAAACCACTATTAAAGATGTAAGGCCACCTTAGTCTACTGGCTTTAAGAGTTGTATCTCAGCTTCTGGTGATCTTCTCTAGTAGTCACCATCTGATATCTGATTTAGAGCAGGATATTGCTATGTTTTATGAATGTCACTTAGGACTGAGAGAACATTTGTGGCACATATATTCCTGAGCATGGTCTTCTTTTCAGTATTACAGGATATATTTCGCAGTGTGACCATGGTGTAGGAAGAAGTGCCACAGACAGGCAATTTTATTTCATCAACCAGCGGCCAAGTGACCCTGCCAAGGTAACCTCATTACTTAACCTCTCAGTCAAGTCCTGGATCTCCTCATGAGTATTATGTTCAATTAGTTTCCAGATTCTATTTATTAATAATCTTCTATTTTGATTTTGTGCTTAATTTTTATTTTTTTGGGGGGGCTAGCATTGTATTATTTACCAGTGCATAGAGTCTCCGCTTTACATCATAATTGTGTTAACTCTATTGTCTATATATGTTATTTGTTGATTTATATTGTGACTGTTACTTTTTTATTCCTATGATGACATATATATTTTGTATGTTGTAAGCTGACACTACCTTGTTTCTATTGTGCCCAATTCTGTTTATTTATTTAAAATTTTGAATAAAAAAAAAAATAAAAATGTTCAGCATCTAATAAACCTTACGTACTCACTTCTCTGCTCGCCACCATTCCAGAGCTTCTTGCCTCTACATCTAGCTCAGTGTTCGGCTCTCGACAGCAGTCACGTGCCATTGCTTTGACATCACTGCTCAAGGGTTCTTCACTTCCGAGCAGTAATGTAAGGGCAATGGCAGGTAACCACTGAATCCACTAACTGGTTGCAGCAGTCATGGGCTGACGGCAGTGAGTGGCAATATTCATATTGTAGCGCCTCACTCATGCTTGGACACCATCTTGGTCACGCTTGGCTTCTAGAATCAGCGTCTTTCATAGGCGGAATGGCACTCGGACACGGGGTTCGGTTTAACACTGGCCTCCCCCAGCTTTTTTCTTTTTTTTTTTTAACCATAAACTTTTTATTGGTCAGATATAAATTAGTACAAACAGAATACAGTACATGACATTGTAAGACCAAATTTCAACTTTTATCCCCAAAAACAACCCAGCCCACCTCCCAAATCCATCTCCAGATTCAGAGCAGTAAACATCCATTACAATCACATAGCAATGCAATATTAATAACAGTCTGTTCCTTTCATAATAAAAATTGTACCTGGCTGTCGGACGGCCTCCATCCACACCTCTGCCATAGACACAGTCCCAGGAACCTCTACACCGAGATCCCCAACACCCTAAGCCTAACTAAATTCGGTGAAGCAAGACCAGAAGTATCCAGCCATTTAGCCCATATTTTATTATATTTAAGTTTGGCTCCTCTCTTATACTACACCCCTCTCTCCAGAGCAATCAGCCAATTCACTTTATTAACAAACTCCTGTGCTGACGGAGGTTCTGCATCCAGCCACTTTGTCGCTATTAATTTCCTCGCCATAAATAAAAGCCTGGATATCGCGATTTTCTCAGCCCCTGAAACATTTAAGTCTCCTTCATATCCCAAAATACAAACCAACGGATTCATCTCTATGGTAATTTGAAAAATTTGCTGGTTCAATTGTACAATAAAAATCCATTATCGCTCTAGTTTAGGGCAATGCCAGAACATATGCATCAAAGAGGCCGGGTGGACATGACACCTATTACACAGAGGAGAGTCCCTAATTCCAATTCTATGCAGTTCTGTAAACTCGATGTATTAAGAATAATTGAGACATTCAATGCTGTTCACTCATTGAAATCAATGGAATGGTCCTCAGTATCTCCTCCCAAATATTAGGCTCTATAGGGCCAATATCTCCTTCCCACCTACTACGTTAATCTATTGGGTTTCTAGAAAAAAAGTTTGCCAATAAAAGTTTATATAAAGTGGATATCAGTCCCTTCGTTGTTTTGATGTTCTTGACCCTATCTATCGGAATACACTTGGCATTATATCGAATTGTGTCTGATTTTTTCCGTATTATAAGGCTATGTTCACACGGCTTAAAATTGGACATATTTCAGTCTGTAATTACGCGCCGGAGTGCGCAAATTACGGCTGGAATACGTCCAAGTCATTACGGTAATCCACAGGTCTCATAGAGAACTACGGATTACGTCTCCTCTCCCTGCTCGGCGAATCCGCCGGGCGGGGAGATAATTGACATGTGAATTACTAGCAGCATATATGCGCCGCTGGTAATGCAAGTCTATGGGCCGGCGAGGGTCCGGCCCCCCGCTCCCGCCCCGCCCTCAGCCACACGGCGTAATTGTGGGGCGTAATTACGCCCTGCATTTAAGCAGTGTGAACCTAGCCTAAGCATGCCTAAGCTGTAAGTATTTGTATAGCTGCGCATGCGGTAAAGCAAATTCCATTTCCAATTGCTGAAAACTTTTATGCACCCCCTGATCTGTAAGCAGTTGAGAGACATATTGAAGGCCTCTAGATGCCCATGACTCGAATCCCTGGAGCACAAAAAGTTCGGACAACCAGGGTGTATTCCAAATCTCGGTATAGGATGTGCAGCCCTGAAGCCCAAAATCCACCCGTAATTTCCACCACAGCTTATGCATCAAATATAAAGTTGGAAACTTTATGGAGTGCACTAAAAAAGTTTTTGCCTCCCAATTCACGGCCTCCATCAGCTTTATTCAGGCACAAGATAACAAATCCAAAAAATACAAACAAAATCCTAGGCTGTCTAGCCACTGACTTGAACTTGTAGAGACCCTCTCTACCTGTGGTCTGAACCTACCGTTCAGTCACAGAAGCACACACTTTTACCAGTCCTCACTGGTTCAAGGCTTCCCTCAAGCCTCTGGGGCAAGAGCCTCCCTTCAGCTCCTCTGCTGCTCCACTCTCAGGCAGCATGCCCCCTGATCACCTGGAGAGGCAGGCTTTTTATAGGCCTGTTAAATCCTGGAACTGGACCCACCCAACTGCAGCTGTTCCGGGAAAAGACAGCCCACCATGGCTGGACGTCAGCCACACTATCTGTAGGTGTCAGCAACTGGCTTCCCCACCGAGACCAGGCCCTCGGTGGCACGTTTCTAGCAGCTGGACCGCTGTACGCCACCTAGAGGCAGCACCATACGACCACCTAAGGTCGCTCTGCCACAATTTGTATTTTATTTTATGACAAAAGTATTACCTGGACAATGGTGTCTAAAAACTGTCTCGGATACATCATAAATGTGGCCTAAAAGATGTGCGCCGTTTTTTTGAGCACATTGCACCAGAGTTTTGATGCAATTGTATAGTAAACCTTCTTCTTCACTGTATCCATTTTGTCTGTTTCTTAAAACCAGGCAAGGAAGTGGAAAACATCACGAGTCGTCTTTCAATAATTGCAGCAATTTTAGGGTGTTTTAAACATAAAGGGCGACATGTATGTATGGGGCTGCGCCAGTATTCTGATGTCCTTTCAGCCCAAAAACTGGAGCAGACCAGTTCACTCAGTGTATGAGCAGGGGCACTCCAAAATTAGGCGCATTATAAAGTGCCCACGGCACTTTGTAATATGCCTAAGATGCAGGGGCTTTCTGGAGGCGAGTCGCACTACATCAGTAGAATTCTACACATTTATGACTTTAGTACAGCAAAACTAGGCGCATTACTGCTGGAACAGGTAGAGCACTTTAAAAGTGGTTTGCCTGAATTGTTGCTTTGTAGCTAGAAAGCGCAAAATCTATGACCCACATTAGAACAGGTTCAGGTGCATTCTACGCTACTAATCAGCTCCTGGGCGCCAAAAATCATACATGTTGCCCAAAGTGTTAGACCCTTACTCTACAAGTAGAATCACCACAAGCTGGAATATTAGGTGCCAGACAAAACCTACCTCTTCTTCTTCTTCCCCCTTTTTTTTTTCCAAATTCAAAAGAAGAATTTTATTGAGAACAAAAGTAAACACAAAAATATTCAAACATATTTGAACATTCTTCAGATTAGAGTTATACACCCCTTTTTTTTTTTTTTTTAAAGAAATGTGTATAAATAATATATAAAGGATTTTGTCCCCACGCTGAGTCAGCTGTTTACAGCCCACTTCTTCCTGTTTGGACTGTGGGCAGTTCTGTAGTATTGATTTGGCATATCTATTATAGCATATATTATATCATAGCTATTTCTAGCTGAGCCGTTTAGAGGGGTCTAAACAGCAGGGCAGAAGGCTACCGAGATCTAAAGGGTTAAAGTTTGTCAGAAAGAAATCTAGACCGGCTCCTGTGCTGCTGATAAGACACAACAGGGAGTGATGTCACCATCCTGGTCACTGCTACTAGAGCAGAGGTCGGTAACCTTGGAAGCAGGAGATAAGAACTGCTCTAAATTTGAAAGAAATCATAATCAGAAGAGCAATGTATTTGGTAATGGTTTTTATCTTCCTTTGCCTACCTGTTTAAAGTTAATAAATGTGAAAATACTCATTTAACAGTGTGCTTTTTGTTGCCTAGGTTATTAAGATTGTAAATGAAGTGTACCATTCATTCAACAGACATCAATATCCATTCGTTGCTCTCAATATTTCTGTCAATTCAGGTGAGTTTTATTACATAATCTCTCTAATCTCCTGTTACAAGACACAAGTTTGTTCTTAACCATATCCGAAGAACAGTCAGAAGATCTATGGTAATTTCTTACTTACATCTGAATATTTATGTGATCACGTCAGTAAGGCTTTATGAAGCGGCATATGGGCTGAGCCTGCTTTTATACGTGGCAGGTGCTGCCTATAACTAACTACATAGCATATCTACAGTTATGCAGGAGGGGCACTTGTTCTGCCTCCTGATTATCTCCACCCTTCCGAGACTTGATCACTTGTCATAGCAGCTGGGGCCTAGTGAAGGTCCAAGGCCTCCCAATCAACTGCCCCTATTTCACCCTGCAAAAGAAGAGCTGTAATTGAATGCTGTTCTGAAATATGAGTATTGCAGGATAATGCACAAGCGATCACACCAGTAAGGTACCCTAAAGGGACTTGGAAGGGAGAGGCATGGACCGCACATCCTCACACTATACGTTTTTTAATGCTTCTCAGCAAAACTTTACAATCTGTGTGTCTTTTGCTGCGGTGGTGGCCGCCATGCAGTGCTACGACCATTTAGTGTAGGGACCCACTTTAATGAGGTCGCCATAAAGTGGCAAGTGGGCCTATAGGTTTTGATCAAAAAGTATACCGAGAACCTCCTGTTCATTTTTGTAAAGTTTTGCTGAGAAGTATTAGATCAACGTATAGTGTGAGGATGTGCGGTCCATGTCTCTCCCTTCCTAGTTTGTAGAGGGACTAACAATGCAGGTAAAAATTAATATTTTTCAAACTTTTACATATTTATTTAAGACCTACAAAAAATTTAGTTCAACCCCTTCTCCCCCTTTCCATTGTGCAAATGTTAACCCTTTAACGACCTTGGGCGTATGAATACGTCCCAGGGCCGCTAAGGGGCTTTGCAGGGGGGATCGCTCCGCGACCCCCCCCCCCCCCCCCCAGCGTGCCGGGTGTTAGCGGCAAATCTCCGCTAACACCCGGCAGAAACAGCGCCGGCGGGTGGCTCCGCCCGCTGGCGCTGTTTTACCCATCAGACATCGCGCCAAAGATGGCCGCGGCGTCTGAATGAACGCCGATCGGTGCCGCGCAACGATCGGTACGGTCATCGGCACCGGCGCAGCCATGTTGCGCCGATCCGACGACCGGGCATGATGGTGGGGAGCCTTGTGAAGGCTCCCGTCACTTACCCTGGCCGGATTGCCCCACTTCCGTCCGCAGACAGGAAGTGGGGAAACCGCCATCTTTGTACACCCTAATGCATTGCCTATGCAATGCATTAGGTTGTATTAACAATCGCGCCACCTAGTGGTCAAGCACCACAGGTGGCCTCAATGTTACAGTAAAAAAAAATAAAAAGTTTTAAAGTACAAAAAAAAAAGTATTAAAAGTTCAAATCACCCCCATTTCCTCATTTTACAAATAAAATAATTAAAATAATAAAAAGGTTACACATATTTGGTATCGCCGCGTCCGAAAAAGTCCGATCTATAAAAATCTAACATCATTTATCCCATACACTGAACACCGTAGAAGAAAAAAAATTCCAAACGCCAAAATTGCGTTTTTTGGTCATTTTACGTCACTCAAAAATTGGAATAAAAATGATCAAAAAATTCGCATGTATTCCAAACTGCTAGCGATAAAAAGTACACTTCAGCCCGCAAAAAATGCCCCTCACTGACGTCCTTAGGTGTTAGTACAAAAAAGTTATTGGTCGCACAAAATGGCGCCGTGGCGCAAATTTCAAAAATAGAAAATGTTTGGAATTTTTTTACGGTACCAAAACATAACGGAAATGTTTGGTACATGTTTGGTATTGCCGGATGCGTAACAACCTGTAGAATACAGATAACACATTATATTTACCGAAGATTGAACGTCGTAAAAGCAAAACCCTCGCAAACATGGCGAAAATAAATTTTTTTTCACAATTTGCCCCACTTGGAATTTTTTTGCGTTTCCCAGTATATTCTATAGTAGAGTGAATAACACCATTAGAAAGTACATCTTGTCCCGCAAAATAAAAGTCCTCATATTTCTATGTAGGTGGAAAAATAAAAAAGTTATGGCTTTCAGAAGACGAGGAGGGAAAAACGAACGTGTCACCAAAAAAAAAACGCCTGGTCCTTAAGGGGTTAAAGGAACACAAAAAAGAGACATCATTGTTCTTGCCACGTTTGTAAAAGTGTAAGCTAGTATAATACAACATTATTTACCCTGAAAAAAATGGGCGTGGGAGCAGGTGGGTTGCCTCCCCTAAAAAAGTGGAATAAAGCAAATTGCATATTTTTTATTTTTTTTTAAATGGTACCAATGAAAACTACACTTCAGTCTGCAAACAACAACCCTCACAGAGATAAATATATGGAAAAATAAAAAAGTTATTACCAATTAAATAAAAAGAAAAGTTGTGTTGGGACCTGAAGCTTAGCCCATTCAAATGAAGGGTCTTGAGCTGCTATACCCTACAAAGTGGAGAGGACATGTATATCGATGTGTCGCTACTAAAGTGAAGATGGTATCAGTGAGGGGGATCACCACCGATTACACAGTAATGGGGTATTGCAAGGAAAGGCCAATGCTCGGTCACTGATCTGCAAGATTATGGGGGTAGGGATTCTCGTAGGGATTCTCGTAGGGACCTTTTTAAAGTTCAGCAGGAGACTTCAAACTCTATCAACTGAACAGAAAAAGAAGAAATAAGAGGGAAATACTGCAAATCTGGTCAATTAACCAGGATAAATCAATTGGATTGTATGCACAAAGGTCTGCAAAACGGGGTGGAGGAGAGGATAAAAAAAAAAAACTAGGGCAAGGAAAAAGTGGAGCAGTTGTCCATAGTGATCAGTTATGTCGCTGCTTTTATTTTCCAAAGGGTACTCTAAAATCCGATTGGTTGCAAAAGGCAAGTGCTCAGCTTTTCCCTTGCTAATAAATTATACACTGTCTATAAATATGTAATGTTGCACAGAGAAATTATAGCTTAATTATGACCCATAAAAAAAAAACTATGGAGATTTGGAAATAATTGTGCTTCCTTGCAGAATGTGTTGATATTAATGTTACTCCAGACAAGAGACAGATTTTACTCCAGGAAGAGAAACTTTTACTGGCCATATTAAAGACTTCTCTCACTGCAATGTTCAGCAGCAGCGTGAATAAATTAAATGTGAATCAGCAGCTGACGGATGTCCTGGGTATGTAATTGATGTACTTAAAATATCAGTTGTATTATACAAGTACAGCCTATTGATGTACGGTGGAAAACCCCATTTGCATGTCATATTGTTTGTATAGATCATACAAAATTAGCAATGTTCAAATATCTTGTAATGTTGCTTAGCGACATCTCTTAACACTATCCTGTGGCAGATATTTGTGTCAATTTTAATGACTTATGGTTTAAAAATTTTTGGGTGGAAAAACCCTTTAATATAATTGAGTTTTCAAAAAAAAAAAAAAAAAAGCAATTTTTGGCATTTTGGTTACCACACAGACCATTGTCTTTTAAAGGGAACTCTCGCCACCTCCTGTAAATATGTCCTGTATGTCTGATTTGGAAATAGCCATTTAAAGGTGTATTACCATTTCACTGGTTACATAGTTAGTACAGTTGAAAAAAGACATATGTCCATCAAGTTCAACCAAGTGTGGGGAAAATGTGGGTGAAGGGAGGGGGATAAGTAGTTTCCTCTACTGATGAAAGCTTTGACAACCATAAGGCAAGAACCAATCCGCTCTAGGGAAGATTTCATTCCTGATCCCAGAGTTGCCATCAGACAGGATCCAGAATTTTACATGGCTACATACGTATAAATATTCTTTAGTTTCAGATGGGTATCTAAGCCTTTCTTGAAACTCCTGCTGTGACCAGCTCCTCAGGAGGCTATTCCACAGATTTGTCTTAAAAATGTAGGCCAAGGTAAATGTAGATTACCAAATACATTGCTGTTCTGATTTTGCTTCCCTTCAGAGTTAGAGCAGTTCTTATTTCCTGCTTATTTACACGAGCTTCTCTAGGTTACTGACCAACTTTCTGCTCTAGCATCAGTGGATAGGATGGTGATGTCACTCCCTGTTGTGTCTTATCAGCAGCAAGGGAGCATGTTTATCTTTCTTTCTTTAAAATGTTAACTCTACAGACTTTTATATCCCTCTGCTTTGCTGTTTAAACCTGTCCATCGCCAATATCCCTTAACAAGCTCTGCTAGAAATAGCAGAGCAGATTTATCAATTGGTTCTGTTGGACTGCCCACAGCCTGAATAGAAGGTGGGAGCCTGAAGCTGGAGGTGAAGAACAAAATCTGTGAGCCTGATGATAACACCCCTTCAAGTGTGATCACAATGAAGCTATAAAAATTGTGATTCCTGTTCTGCCAAGCACTATTGCCTCCGTGTCCTCAGTTTATTTCTAATTTTCTCTCTAGAGATCTGGTTGCAGGGGGCTTTCTGTCTGACAAATTCATTGAAACGTTTGAGGATGTTAAGCCGCATACCCTTAGCACCAGACTCTCCAACATCACTCCACTGGAAAAAAGTAGCCATGCCATATACTACCTTATAACTCTGTATTAATTTGACTTTTATAAAATACATTAAGTGGAAAACCTCTTTATACTTTAGCTTCACTATGCATTTGAATTAATCACTTGTCTAACATTAATTGCTTAAAAGTGTACCTGCAATTATGAAACAAGTTTCCGTAAATCGGCAGTACAAGCAGGAAATTTTGTAATACATTTTATTATACTTTTTTTCTTTAATTGGCCTTTTGTTTTCTTCCCCTCCTGGTTTCTTCTGTGCACTCATAAATAGAATTTGTCTGACACAAGATATGAGGTTCCTGATTCACCAAGAGCTCAGATTATAGCTGCCCATAGAAGTCTATTTAAGAGAGAAGGAAGTGAAAGTAAAAGACTTGCACACACAATCAGTAGCATGAAGGACTTTAGACAGCAGTGAGGAACAGTGTAGGTGTAAGTCCAGCACTGAGATGAGATAAAACACTTACAGCCAGCACCATCTGTGTGTTTCTGTCTCTACTCCTCCCATCTCATTTGACTTCTTTGGGCAGCTGTAACCAGAGCTCTTAATGAAGTTGAGGTCCCTCAGTGATATAAGAGTACACAGGAAAGAAAGCAGGAGAGACTGATTAAAGAAGCAAGCGTTTTTCTGTAACAAAATGGTGTTTTCACTGGAAAAGCTGTCACATAGTCATAGGTCTCCATTTACTAGACAAATGCTAAAAAAGTGTCCTATTGACTTGCCTCTGACTGCTTTAGGGTGAATGCACACTGGAATGATTTGCTGTGGATTTAACTGTGGATATTTTTAGGTTGAGTTCAGTGAGAGAAGACAAAATCCACAGGAAAGGATTATGTAAAGATTTAAAGGGGTTGTCTCACTACATTGATTCATCTCATCTCAGTCCTGTTTTCTTGGTTTCATTTTGAATTCAGGGGCGTGTTTACTGGCTTCTACTAGGCTGCAGTAGAAGCCAGGTCTGTAGCTATAGCAACCAGTGCTGGCAGCCTATCATGAGAGATTGAACAGGCCTGTAGCTATAGCGACCTGAGGAGCTGATGCAGCCCATACAGGAGGGGATATCTAGGAATAGGTAGGACACACTTCATGGACATATATTGCAAAGTGACTTGTTTTTGCAAGATCTTTAACATAAAAAGCAATCCTTGTAGTGAGACAACCCCTTTAAGTTCAGATGTTACCCTCTCCCACTGAAGTCAATGCTGAAAAAATCTGCAACAAATAAGCTGTAAATTTTGCAGCAAATCCGTTCTGTTGGTGAATTCTCCTAACACCTACCTCCACCGCACAAAGTAAACCTGGTGCAATAATTTTAGGAGACACAGTACATTAGGCAATTGCTAAGTGCAGTTCAATATAAAATGGAGAAACTTTTGGGTCTGATTTTTAACTGAACTATATATTTTTCTTGTAGGTAATTTTAGAAAAGTAAGTGCAGAGGAAGCAGAATTTCCCAAAGGAGAACAATCTAATTTATCAGAGAGAGGCGCACTTGCCATCTCTAAACTCAGGGAGGCCTTCTCGAGCAGCCAGCGATCTTTGAGCAGTCCAACAAAGACGGAGGGGAAGCGTGTGCAAAGCTCCTCACCCTCTCAAAGGAAACTGCAGTCCTTTTTTAACGTTTCACCAAAAGTTCAGACCGGTATCTCTAAAACGATATCGGATGTTAGCGCTGTCAAGGAGCCTCAAGAAACAAAGCAGTTATTTAGTGAAGTGACTAACACCAAAAGTGAGTATGACTCCGCTAATGGTCCCATCAGCACCTCTGACAGTGAATTAGGCTTCAGCACCCCAGACTTGTCCAGCGGTACTAGCAGTGACATCATGACCTGCTCACCAGAGACTCTTGTGAAAACTGAGGTCGAATCTCTGACAACTTATGGTCCTCCTCACATAGAAGCTGAGATCCAAACCCAACATCCTGACAGAGACTGGGATGATATCCCTGCTCCGAATTGCAAGCGTTTAAAGACGGAGATATTGGTTAAAAACGTAGAACCTGACTCGGTTGATGTACCAGTCAACATTATGAAGAAGACTGTGCCTTTAAACTTCTCAATGTGCCGTCTGATCAAACAAGTAGAAAAATTGAAAAGGCAGAGGCAGCAAAATGAGGAATCGGAGATGTTCCGGAGATTCAGAGCAAAGATCAGTCCTGGGGAAAATCAAGCAGCAGAAGCTGAACTCAGGAAGGAGATCAGGTAAATGAAGTGTGATTATCGGCTGCCCAGTGCCGTGGTTGGTTAATATCTACTGTATATCTACATCCACTGCCTGCTGTAAACATACTTGGCGTGCTAGGTTTAACAACATCTAAGGCAGACCTGCTCAACAGAACGTGAGGTGGGAGCCAAAACTGCTTGGGAACACTCCGGGATGCCCACCAACCCAAACAGGGACGCCCATTTGGGGCAGGGTATGTATACACCCTGCCGGTTTGTATGCCACCAAAAATACCTTGGTAGGCTGCAAGCGGCCTGCAGGCCGTATGTTGTACAAGCGTGGTCTAAGGAGTCACAATTTGCAGATGGAAATGTATAAGACAAGCACAATACTATTTATCTGACCTTGAGAAAATAAGAGTATGCAAAATCATAAAATCAGCGGACTCTGTTCAGCCTCCTAACAGAGAGGACGCCCCTTTAACACCCACGGGGTTAGCATATCTTCCCATGTTGTGGATTGCATTAGAATGTGATATAACCTTAGAATTTGTGGGAGGCCAATCAGTTTAACCAATGCTAAGAATAAAGGCCCTGAGGTCCTGTAAGCATTTGTGCTGCTCAGGGCCCTTGGAAGTACAGGGAACTACAGCACAACTCCAGTAAAGTGAATGGGAATATGCTGCACATTAGGGTGGCCTGGAGTCTTGAGAAGCAGCGTTGATTCTGACCATGGGTGGCAATTCTAAGCAAATTCCATCAGTTTGGCTGGTAGGAAGTAGATGCTTCTGTATAAGAAATTGAAGCAAAGAGACCTCTGGAGCAATTGCCAGAGTTTTTCCAAAAAAGATTGCACCAAAGGTCTTAACCCCTTAAGCACCAGGCCTGAAAAGGCCTTAATGGCCAGCTAAAAATGTTTTTGCCTTCTTGCATTTCAACAGTTGTAACTTTTTTTATTTTTACAATGACGCAGTTATGAGGACTTGTTTTATGCAGAAGTTGTATTTTTGGGGGCATAGTTTCCATATAAATTGCTTAGCCCACTACATATGTCCTTTCTAGCACCATGACGTACTCATACATCCTGTGTTGGTAAGGGGTTTTCTCACCACATTAACTAACTTTAAACATGTTGGCAATAGTAAATAAAGACTATTTTCAAATACATTGCTGTTCTAATTTTGCTTTGTGTAGGAGATAGAGAAGATCTCTCTCCCTCCCTCTCCAGACCTCAGCTTCTCTCCTTTATCATATAACCCTTTATATCACAGAGCTCAGCTCCTCTATCATATAACCCTATATATCATAGTCCTCAGTTTCTCTCCCCCTATCACATCCTGCTGTCAGATAGGCCAGCATATACAACCTGACAGTTTCCCTTTAAGGGTATGTTCACACAGTGTAATTGCGGGGCGTATTTTGGCACGTAATTGTGCTGCAATACGCCTGAAATGTGTCCCACAATTACGCCCGTCTTCCCCGACGTGTATTGCAGTGTTTACGTGCCAGGATATAATAAAAGTATCCGGGGCCGCCCCCTCCCGCGCATTAGAAGTACACGCTGACCAATGTGAACATACTGCAAGTCCTTTTTTCTGTCAAGATCTTAGGTTGGGTTCACATTGAGTTACTCTCTACTTTGCAGTTATCCATTGGGGTACCGTGAAAAATGGAACCCTGACGGATACCGCAAAGCGGCCAAATGGGCCCCATAGGCAATTATAGAGCAGATGTAGATCAGAGTGGGCTACATTTGCTCTATTTCGGTGGCATATGCTAATTTTACAAGACTCAATAGGGTAGTCTACTGCGCTAAGTTCTGCAGGAGATGTGTATGCGTATGTAGGGCTACGTTTCCTCTATTGTCCGCTATGGGGTCGCCAGGACTGCGTTGCTGTATCCGCTGAGTAACCTTTTTTATATGATAGCCCAATGGATATCTGCAATGTAACGAGTAACTCCGTGTGAACTTACCCTTACTGGTGTCTCTCTCACCTGTGTATTTTAGGCTTTTTTCATACCTATTACACTCACTGCATGTGTTGCACAGATTGGACATTTCCAGGTGATTCTGACAAGACCGAAAAGCTTCTTTGTGAACCAGTCCTTTTTTTTTCCTTAAAGAGAACCTGTCACATAGTTTTTGCCCCCCAGCTGAGGACAGAACAAGCCAGTGTCAGACCTGCTGTTTCCCGCGCTGTGTCCCTTATTCTGTAAGATGCTGGAGTTTTTGTGTATTTAATGCTCAAATCTGCAGTTTTCAGCCAGAAGAGTCATTCAAAGAGTCAGTTTTTTTTCAAACCCCGCCCACCTGAGGCTAGCCCCGCCCACCTCAACTGACAAACCTATTACTTTGAATAGGTAGAAACATGTGAATAAGTCAGTGGGCGGGGCTAGCATTTGGTGGGCGGGGCTAACACCTGCTCATGAATAAGATTTGAGTGGTAAATGCTCTAAAACTGCTGCATCTTACAGAATAAGGGACACAGCGCTGGAAACAGCAGGTCTGACGCTAGCTTGTGTTGTCCTCAGCAAGGGGGGCATAAACTATGTGACAAGTTCTCTTTAAGACCAAGAACAATGTGAGACGTTCGTGTTTTATTGATTAAATGACTAAAGCTGAAGAATGTTCAGTTGGTTGTTTCCGCAATGTGGAATTACTACATAAGATTAATCATCAGCCAACACCTACAACTATGCTAAATAAGATCTTGCACAACAGTTTACAATCTGTCTCAGGTTCATAGAGACCTAGAGCGCTAGGATCCAATGTGTGGCTCTCTGGCTCGTACAAAACTATAATTCTCATTAATGTTGGCTACAATATCCAATGATCTGCAGGTTGAAGATCACAGGCATCACCGCTTTTACTGAGGTTGTACTGTATTATTTCAAATTATATGGTCTGGACCCTTATATTTTCTTCTAGTATCTCTGTGCATATAACGAGTTATCTCACACATGAATATTTACTTTAACATTTACATTAAAGGGGTTGTATCATTACATTAAATGGTCTTCAGAATCAGGGGACAGTGAAACCAAGCAACCTTGCAATTGGGTGTCATTTGCAAAGCTGTCTTGTTTTCACTGTCTCCCTTATCTTCTGTTTCTGTAAACACTGTTCCCCAGTGCCGGTCGGATTCCTCCTCCTTTCATTTCATTGGCTGACGGCTCTACTAATTTACATTCTGTCTGTAAATTAGTGCATTCCTGCCTCTCTCAATCAGAATAAGGGGCCGGCAACAATTTCACTCTGCACAGCCAGCAGCTCCACAGTGACACTGCAGCTGCTTCTACAATGAGAAAACAGTAGAATTTTGTCTCGGTGCCTAATGCTCCTGTGTGTAAACATAAAAGGGGGACAGATCTGTGCTGCTTCTGGATAAGTTCATAGAAGACTGGATTCAAACTGTAACAAACCTCCAGCTGTGAGAGGAGAAGAGATCAGTGCTCTGAGTTCATAGAAGACTGTCTAGACTGAATGCAGGGCTGTGGTATGTAAACAGCTCTTACAAAATAAGACTGCATAGGGAGAGGAAACACACAGTGACATGCGGACTCGGACAGAGAGGGAAAGAAGAGCACCTTGACTCGGGAGCGAGCATGAACAGTGAAGGAGGGGATGCTGTCATCCCCCTTCAGTTAAGAAACTCCCAGCTGGGAGGGGAAGAAACGCCCCTGGATTTGATTAACTCAGAAAATCAAGCTACAAGAAAACAGCCAAACTGATGAAGCGATACATCCCCTTTAAGGCATTAACATTTCCTCTTAGAATGTCCACCTAATATGTCTGTGCTTGTGGTCACACATGCTCAGTGAGAGCATGTGTGACCACAGAGTAATGTGACCACCACACAGGTCATGTGACCCTGGTATCCCGGTAACAGTAGTGTATGGAGGAGCAGCACTTCTCCAGTATTACTACCTCCAGCAGTGTCTTATCATGTGACCACCCCAGGTCATGTGACCCTGGTATCCAGGTAACAGTAGTGTATGGAGGAGCAGAACTTCTCCAGTATTACTACCTCCAGTATTGTCTTATCATTTATGTCAATGTCGCACATTCTTCTCTCTCTCTCTCTGCTTCTCTTCCTACTGTTGTTTTTTTTTTTTTTTTTTATACAGTTAACTTTATTAACAACATGACATCCCATAGAGAGATACTGCTGGAGTAACCATATTAATAATAGTTATTATTCCTATTCAGTTCCCCCACAGATGTGATGTGACCCTGGTGCTGACTGACTGCCAGGAGGTTACATGACTGACGCCATGTTTAGTCCACACAGTTACTCCATGCCAGCCATTACTTTGGACAGGAGTGGGGGCTGTACCATTTTTTATTTCTGGGTAGGGGCCTACAGCACTGGTATTATAGAAGTACCGATGTAGAATTTTTAATACATGTATTAGTGCATATCACTGAAAAGATAATTGATATCAATAATTGAAGTCAAATAGCGAAACACATATATTAAACATTGTAAATGAGTCTATACAATATAATACATTTGTGAGTCCTATAACAAATCAAAAGATAGCCCTTTTAATTTTCAATGATATTCTAATTTGTTGAGATTCACTAGTATATCAGAAAATTATATTTCCTATTCTATACATCATAAAAACAATATAAAGTGGACAAGCCCTATAATGCTTCTGCACTGGTAATAGCTTGTTCTCAATGAACTTGAGAGAATATCTACAATGATGCTCATTAAAATAAAGCCAACGCTAAAATGAGGCAGCAGAAGACTTCTTCACCAGATCCCATTTGTACTCAGAAATAGTTGTCACTTTCAGCGCAAGTCTTATTGATACCTTCAAGCAGGGTTTAGGGGTCTCAAACTGCGTCCCTCCAGCTGTTGGGAAAACTACAACTCCCATCATGCCCACTGTTATAGATTATATAAATTCATGGTGGGAGTTGTAGTTTCCCAACAGCTGGAGGGCTGCAGTTTGAGACCCCTGGTTTAGAGGATCCTTCTGATCTATAACACCCGAATAAAGTATGTAAGTAGTTTGTTAAAAATATTCTATATAAGGGTATCCTATTCAGACAACAGAATTAAAAAATCTACAGACAGAATGTATAAAAATGGCTAAAAAGAAAAGAATATGTATCATTGTCATGTTTTATCAAGTAAAACAAAATTGGTAGATCCCCTGTAAGAGAAATGGTATTGGCCTCTGATTTGGACATGGCGTAGTCCCATATCGATTGGGCTAACCTGCGTCAGTCTTGCTGAGGATCCACTAAAAAGATTAGATAAGTTCAATCTCTCTTACCCCCACTCCCCACCCCCGCACCACGGATTTGAAATCTGTGGTGTGGAAAAGCTGTGCTGTAGTTCGCAGTGTGAACTATAGTGCAAACTGGCCATTCAGAAAAATGGCCAGAGATTACACGTGCATTTTCAGAAGGAATCCAACACAAAATCCGTGTTGGATTCCTCGTTCTAAACATAGGGCCACATGTATGAAGCAGTTTTAGTCTAAAACTCACTTTTTTCTCCATAGGTTTCTATTGGGAAAAAGGTGAGTTTTAGACCAAAACTGTTTCATACATGTGGCCCATAATTTTTTATTAAAATTTTACAATAACAAAAACATAACTATCCAATAGAGAAGACACCGTTTGATACACAAAGAAATAATAAGGCACCATTAGTACAAATAAGAAAAGTACTAAACAATGAAAGTACAAAGTAGCACTAATGAAATACTTTGGTGTCATAATAATAAAGATGAAGCAACAAGACGGCTCCATCTTCACCAAAGAGAGAAAACAAAAACTAATACTAATAAAAAAAAAAAAACACAAACCCACCCTCCATCACCCCCCCCCCCCCAAAAAAAAAACAACAACACAGAACAGTGTTAGATTCCTCATTAAAATTCATTGTTTGAACATAGTGTAAGGCTCCAGTCCCTGTCGGAGGTATATGTTTGAAGGATTTACTGATGTAGCAAAGCTAAACTTCACAGATAATGTGCTATGATCTCACAGCACAGAAAGTTCTCAATTCATATCTTAATAAATCTTTGAATATGAAAAAAAAATTAACAATCCACTTAAAGATGAAGTAAGACTGAATAAACTCACATGTACAATGCATCATCATATTTCAAGAATACAACATAATATAGGGTAGATCAAAATTAGTTGAATGGTGTGAAGAACACTTAAAGGGGTTTTGCCACGATGTAATGTTGGAAGTGGGATCCTCCAAAATGGGTATTTAATCACTTTTCTAAATATATGTGATTACAAAAATTGCAGCCCGAGAGAGCCACAGGCTTCCTTACCTGCCCTTAGTTACTTAAAAGCTTCTTTTAGATACGACCTGACAAGAGCTGCTGGCCGGGCTTGCGCAGAGAACACTTCTTATCTGATGAGAGGGAGCTGAAGAAGCTTTCAAGGCACTGGGTAGAAATATGATGTCTTTTGTATACAGAATCCACTAGTTGTAATGTGATTATCTGAGTAGATCCCTGCTTTATCTGATGACAGGGAACATGAAGAAGCTTTCAAGCTGCTGTGGAGAAAAGGTGTTGTCTTTTGTATACAGAATCCACTAGTTTGTAGTTTGATTATTTGAGTGAACATTTCACACGATCCCTTATGCAGGCTCTGTGCTCTGGCTGTGTCTCTCTCTCAGCTCAGCGTGGCTCGTTTACATTTGCTTCTTAGCAGATAAGGCACGTCCTGGCAATACCCCTTTAACTGTTTAAACATATTGAACAACATCGTCAAAGGCACCATAGGTACCTCGAAGAAAGTAACACATAGAAAATAAAGTTGCGATAAGACGATACAAGAAATGAATTAAGAAAAGTCACGAAGGTTCCACAAATACTTAGAACCAGAGTAGTGTTCAGGCACGGCTGTCCGTAATGGAAAAAATTTAAGAATAGAGCTGACTTGAACGCAAAGGGTAACTCAATAATAAAATAAGGAAGTCCTATCAAAACCGAGAGAGAGAAGGGAAGATTTGAATGAAGATCAATACAACCAAGTTTTGTGGAATCGATCTCATTGTATCTCAACTTTTTTAATGCTTGTCAATGGCTTCTGATGTGATCAAATAACACAAAAGGCTGTGAGATCACGGTCCAGTTAATGTCACCTATGTCCATATATCTTTGACGGATGTCTATGTATAAGCATCCATTGGCATCTGTCACCCTTATGCTTTCCTCATTGCTAAAAAAAAAAAAAAATTCATACCACATGGCATACTTTTTTTTTTTTTTTTTGCTTTTTTTCATATTGCTTGCCTTTTTATGAAATAAAACTGCTATTTCATGAAGCAAAATTAAAAAAAAAAAACTATGCTGACACATGCTGGTCCTACAGAGGCCAAAAGGGCACTTTTGTGATCTATCAATACACTTGCGTACACTGGATTTTCCCAATTAATATAGCAAATGCAGTATAAAAATAGCTGAAATACTGGGTAACAGTTGTTTGTTCTTGTAAGGAGTGACAATATATTCTGTTCTTGTTTTACAGTAAAGAAATGTTTTCAAAGATGGACATTATTGGGCAGTTCAATCTGGGATTTATAATCGCCAAACTAGAATCTGACCTGTTCATCATTGACCAACATGCAACTGATGAGAAGTACAACTTTGAAATGTTACAGCAGAACACCGTCCTGCAAGGGCAGAGACTTATCATGTACGTATACAATCATTAACTCCCCTAAGACATTAGACATTGCAGGTGGTGTTTCATCAAGGTAGCCACCTTTAAAGAGCACCTGTGACATCTCCTGACAGGTCTGGTTTACTAAATCCTTCTATTCTGCAAGAAATAACAATTCTGCAGCATCTTCTTAGTCCTCCTAGAAATGTATTACTGAATCTGTCAGATGGGTGTTACCATTCCAGATTTCAAAAGGGTGTGTCACTGTACATACTGACTCTGCCAGCACTCATTGGGCAATGTAATGATAAGATTGTAGCCAGCTCACCACTGATTAATACTAGGACGCAAAGGTGCATGGCCAAATCCAGGGAGTCTACCGGTAGTAAAGTAGTAGAAAATCGCAACTGACTTTCATCCGAATGATGCACTGCCAGCGCCCGAGAAGGTAAAATCCAATACTTTATTTTATTGAGTTACAGCATAGATGACATGAAACGGCCAGGGCTGTGGAGTCGGTGCCTATTTTGCAGGCGTCAGAGTCGTCATAAAATTGACCGACCCCGACTCTCAAAATATATAATAAGTTGGTCCAGTTAGTTTGATGCAAAGAGCAAGAGGAATTGGGTCCGGCCGGTGCTACTGCTCCCATATCTTCAGCCTCATCACATGAGGAGTGTAATTGATGACACGGAGCAGGCAAAGCGCTGCCCCAGGGGAAAAGATTCTGCTCCCGGGCAAACAGATTTCAGCAAAATTTTTCACCTGCTTTCAAAGAAGTAGAAGAGTTCAACCATTCATCAAAACTGACTGTTAGAGATGTTGCCCCTGTGGTCACCGCTTTGCCCCCAACCCAAGTTTGTGTAGAGAGGCCGTTCTCTAGCCTGGAAATAATGAGATCAGATGTGAGGTCATGTATGCAGGATCTGATGGAGGTAATACTATTTCTCAGAACAAATTCAGAGACTCCACATATGTTCCTGCAGTGTTTTGCATATTTACAATTTTTTGGTGTCTAAAGTCGTATCCAATAAATATATTCGATGCTGACAAGCAAAAGGGTAACAATGTTTTGAACTTGTGTTTTTCAGGCTCCATATCTCACCATCTACTACAGCTTTGTACATGATGCTACTGTAATTTTATATACAGTCATCTTACCTATCTTATACATAAATTTGACTTGCAAGTATTTAGCATCTGCTCAGATCTGCAGATTCTTTCCTGTAACTGCATTGTTACTGTTTTACTCCTAAAAATCAAAATGTTAATTTTTATTATTTTGTTAGTATTTGGGAAATCCACCTTTTGGTTTTCAATACTGCCTGAATCCTACTGGGCTCTGAATCTTGACCAAAATCTGATCCCAGGTCTCTTCTACACATTCCTAATGTTGGTGCAGACTGGACTTGGGTACAAATACAGCTTTTTCTTTAACTCTACCCACAAGTGTTCAGAAGAACAAAAGGTTGTTACTCTTTTGTTTGTCAGTGTCTGTTCAACCTAAATAGCTTGATTATTGTATCATAAGGTGATAAAAAGTCGGATGTGACCATTTTACTACAGTCAAGTTAAAGGGATTGTGTCGCAATTTTATTTTTTTTTTGCAGTAATGTGTGTGTTTTCTATCATCTTTTTATTCCCAGTTGCTGTAATTTTAATTGTGAGCCTATAAAAAAAAAGTTATACAGCTTCATGTATGTAAGAGCCCTACCCCCCTTCAGAGAGAGTTCTCTGCTGAGTGAATTGCACGACACAAAGGAAGTTGCCATAAAGTAAATACTGTAGGTAAGAGACTTGAAACGATTCCCTCTGGTTAACTTCAGTGAGAGCCCCCCTGCTGTGAGCTCAGCATGCTCTATTGTCTGCAGGGAGCAGGGAACCATGATTGTGGAGGCCAGAGGGGCAGCTACTGAATGTCCAGCCCCTCTGTGCTTCAGCAACGCTGCCAGAGAAGAGGCTGACAGGTGTGCGACGTGTCCTCGTTCCTAATATAGTGATTGTGCTTTTGTCACTAACGATTTTTGCACAATTCAAGATTTTTCTGCTAATTTTAGTTCTCTCGCTTCTGAAGTAAAAAAATTTATTTTTAAAAGGATTTTTGCGCTAAAATCCTTTTATTTACAGATTTTGACAACTATAAAATTCTCTCGCTTCTGACGCCAAAAAATTCTTTTTTTTATGGATTTTGGCGCTAAAATCCTCTTGATTTTGGTGCTAATAAAGTACTCTCGCTTCTGATGCTGAAAATTCGATTCTTTACGGATGTTGACGCCAGACTCCGTTTCTTGGCGGCGGATGCCGACGCCAGGCTCCGTTTCGCGGCGGCGGATTTAGACGCCAGGCTCCGTTTCGCGGCGGCGGATTTTGACGCCGGGCTCCGCGGCGGCGGATTTCGACGCCGGGCTCGCGGCGGCGGATTTCGACGCCAGGCTCCGCGGCGGCGGCTTTCGACGCCAGGCTCCGCGGCGGCGGCTTCCGACGCCAGGCTCCGTGGCGGCGGATTTCGACGGCAGGCTCCGTTTCGCGGCGGCGGATTTCGACGCCAGGCTCCGCGCCGGCGGATTTCGACGCCAGGCTCCGCGGCGGCGGATTTCGACCCCCGGCTCCGCGGCGGCGGATTTTGACGACAGGCTCCGCGGCGGCGGATTTCGACGCCAGGCTCCGGCGGTGGATTTCGACGCCAGGCGCCGTTCGCGGAGTTCCTCTTTAGTTCCTCCTGTCGTACACGTCGTTCCCCTCTGACATACGTCGTTCCTCCTGTCGTACACGTCGTTCCTCCTGTCGTACACGTCGTTCCTCCTGTCGTACACGTCGTTCCTCTTTAGTTCCTCCTGTCGTACACGTCGTTCCCCTCTGACACACGTCGTTCCTCTTTAGTTCCTCCTGTCGTACACGTCGTTCCCCTCTGACACACGTCGTTCCTCTTTAGTTCCTCCTGTCGTACACGTCGTTCCTCTTTAGTTCCTCCTGTCGTACATGTCGCACCCATCTGACACACGTCGTTCCTCTTTAGTTCCACATGTCGTACATGTGGTTCCCCTCTGACATATGTCATTCCTCCTGTCGTACATGTCGTTCCCCTCTGACACATGTCGTTCCTCTTTAGTTCCTCCTGTCGTACACGTCGTTCCCCTCTGACACACGTCGTTCCTCTTTAGTTCCTCCTGTCGTACACGTCGCTCCCCTCTGACACACGTCGTTCCTCTTTAGTTCCTCCTGTCGTACACGTCGTTCCCCTCTGACACACGTCGTTCCTCTTTAGTTCCTCCTGTCGTACACGTCGTTCCTCTTTAGTTCCTCCTGTCGTACATGTCGCACCCCTCTGACACACGTCGTTCCTCTTTAGTTCCTCCTGTCGTACACGTCGTTCCTCTCTGACATACGTCATTCCTCCTGTCGTACATGTCGTACCCCTCTGACACACCTCATTCCTCTTTAGTTCCTCCTGTCATACACGTGGTACCCCTCTGACACACGTCGTTCCTCGTTAGTTCCTCCTGTCGTAACTTAACCCCTTAACGACCACGCACTGTCTTTTGGCGTCGGCTGGTGCGGGTCGTTCGTCTGCAGCGACTTCTTTTGTCGTCGCTGCAGAATTAGGGGTTTGCGGCGAACGGCGCTGCAACTGCGCTGGGTTCGGGGCTGTACTACACAGCCCTGATTCCAGAGCATGTCCTATGAGCATCGGGGAGCGGAGGAAACCTCCGCAACCCGGTGCTTTAACCCTTTGATTGCGGCGGTGCGTTACCGCAGCGCAATCAAAGGGTTCGCCTGCTCTGTTGGGTGATCGGAACACCCGGTCACACGACAGAGCCCAGGGGAGGGCTGCACAGTCAGCCCTGGGGACCTAGAGTGGCCCCAGAGCTGTCTGTGTATGAAGCCAGTGACCAGGACACACTGAGCTGTCCAGATAACTGCCTGTGTCAAAGTGACACAGATTAGAATGTATTAGCATAAATGCACATGCAAATTCATTACAAAGTTTTAAAAAAAGAAAAACCCGTCTCCCACCATGGGATTTAAAAAAAAAAAAAAAAAAAAAAGTAAAAAATATGAAAGTGTAAAAAAAATAAAAATAAACATTTAATAAAAAATAATTGTGCATACATTACACACAAAAAAACACCTACACATATTAGGTATCCACACGACTAATAACCTGTAGAATTAATCTAACAAGTTATTAAGTGTGGAATGTGAATGGTGTAAAAAAACAAAAAAAAAATTGTAAAAAAAAAAAAATTCTGCGATAATTTATAAGTGAACTTAAACTATTCCCCCATAAAGTACAACTTGTCCCGAATAAAACGAGGCCTCATACAACTGCGTCATTAAAAATAAAAAAGTTACAACTGTTGAAACGCAAGGAAGCAAAAACTAAAAAAAAAATTCTGGTCATTAACTACTTTTCAGGCCTGGGGCTTAAGGGGTTAAACATGTGTATGAGGGAGTCGGGAGTCGGAGGTTTGGGAAATTGAGGAATCTGAGTCGGGGCTTTGGCTTGCCGACTCCACAGCCCTGGAAACAGCTAACCTGTTTCATAGCTAGAAATAAGGAGGTTTCTTACACCGAAACGCGTTTCATGTCACCTGTGCTGTAACTCAATAAAGTATTGGCTCTTACCTTCTCCGGTGCTGGCAGTGCATCGTTCGGATGAAAGTATGTTGTGATTTTCTACTACTAATTGGGCAATGTCAGACTTTGCAAGACACGCCCCAGTTGGTAGCACCCAGCTGACTAATTCAAGTATAAATTTCTTGAAGGAATAACAGAGGAACTGAATTATAAGAGAAGATTCTCCAGAATTGTTGTTTTACAGGGAACACAAGGATTTACTAAACAGACGTGTCAGGAATGGCCCCAATCCTCTTAGGCCGTATTCACACGGCTTATTCCCGACGGATTTGTGAGCGCAATCCGGCTCACAAATCCGCCGTGAATAAGGGGCGGGACGGGGGAAGGGCCGGAGCGCGGCGGGGGCGCCGCTCCCCGGCCCCATAGACTTGCATTATCCACGGCCTGGATAATGTGCATGTCCCTTTCTCCCCGCCCGGCGGATTCACCGAGCGGGGAGGAGCGACGGAATCCACTGTTCTCTATGAGAGGGGTGGATTACCGTAATGACTCCGACGGATTGGCGCCGTACTGCAGCACAAATCCGGCGCGCGTACGGCGCCAATCCGCGGCAAAATAAGCTGTGTGAACGAGGCCTTAATGTTTAGGCAGACCAGACAATTGACTAATTCTCTCTATGCAGGTCCAAATTCAGAAACCTCTATTGATCAGTTGTTATTTTAAGGCCGTGTTCACACGGCTTATTCCCGACGGATTTGTGCGCCGTATTGAGCGCACAAATCCGCCGTGAATAAGGGACGGGGCGGGGCCGGAGCGCCGCTCGCGGCTCCATAGACTGTCATTATCTACAGCGCGTCCACGCCGTAAATAATGTGCATGTCACTTTCTCCCCCCGCAGTGGATTTGCCGAGCGGGGAGGAGCAACGGAATCCACTGTTCTCAATGAAAGCAGTGGATTACCGTAATTGCTGCCGCAGATTGGCGCCGTACTGAAGCGCAAATCCGGCGCGGAGTACGGCGCCAATCCACGGACAAAATAAGCCGTGTGAACGAGGCCTAATGATGGGTCAGATCTGCCTCTGCCAAAGCTGTTCCTTGCGGTGGCCTTACACTTCAGCTCATAAAGGCATATGGAAAACGGGTGTCTTTTATAAAGCAACAACTAATAAATCTTGTTTCATCTTAAGCAAATCTGCATGTCCGAATAGATTGTAAGCTCTTGGGAGCTGGGCCCTCGCATCTCTTGTTTAATCTGTTAGTAGCTTTGTACTGTGTCATGTTTTTTTTTATTTTTATTTCTTTACTGATACCCTGTAAATGGCAAAGTTCTGCAGAATTTGTTGGCACTATATAAAGATTATTATTATATATTTAACACCATTAAGAGTTGTTTGACTCCTCAGCAGTATTGGACACAGCCAGAACACCACTGTGGTCCTATTTCTGGAACATAAGATCAAACCCCTTTTTACTAAACTCAAAAAACCTTCCTTAACCCTTTGTATATGAAGAGGTTGTCCGCTCTAGCCTGTTCCTATAAACTAGTTGCTGCCATTTTTTTTCCATTAGCCATTATGCTACTGCTGGCTCTTTTGTATAGAAATGTACAGAATATGTAAAAGAGAAGTCAGAAATGCATCATGTCCTCACTGATATCTTTTCATTTGTAATTTCAGGCCACAGAAGCTAAATTTAACTGCTGTGAATGAGATTGTTCTGATGGATAATATAGAAATATTTAAGAAAAATGGTTTTGATTTCATCTTTGATGACGATGGTAAGTGAATGGTTCGTCTTTGTCACTCTAGTAATCTTTCATTGATGCCTCATTAAATCACTTGTAGTCTATAAATGGTAACCTACCACTATGGAACAACAAAATATACTTTTTTAAAATAGGTTAGTCTCTTTGCCCTCACGGTAGCCTCAGTCTATAGCTAGTCACCTCCAGGCACTGATCTGCTGGGAAGCACCATAGGGGTTGGCCAGCCATATTCTCCCACCTGATTTAAAGCAAACATGTCAGGTGGTTTATGCAGCCCTATCTGAGAACAGTATGGGATAGAGGGAGAGAAGCTGAGCTCTGTGATATATAGGGTTATATGATAGAGGGAGAGGAGCTGTTTCTTGTGATATTTTAGGTTTATGATAGAGGAGAGAAGCTGACTCTGTGATATAAAAAGGGGTTTTATATGATAGAGGAAAGAAGCTGAGCCCCTGTGATATATGGGTTATATGATAGAGGAGAGAAGCTGAGCTCTGTGAAAATATAGGGTTATATGAAGAGGAGAAAAAGCTGAGCTCTGTGATATGTAGGGTTATATGACAGAAGGAGAGAAGCTGAGCTCTGTGATATGTAGGGTTATATGACAGAAGGAGAGAAGCTGAGCTCTGTGATATATAAGGTTGTAAGATAGAGGAGAGAAGCCGAGCTCTGATATATAGGGTTATATGATAGAGGAGAGGAGCTGAGCTCTGTAATATATAGGGTTATATGATAGAGGAGAGGAGCTGAGCTCTGTGATATATAGGGTTATAAGTTAAAGGAGAGGAGCTAAGCTCTGTGATCTATAGGGTTATATGATAGAGGAGAGGAGCTCTGTGATATATAGGGTTATATGAGTTGAGTCAGGAAGTGAAAGCACTGCATACCACGCACACGTTCAGTGTTTGACAGTTTGCTTTTGATACAAACCAATATGGGAAAAGCTGTCAATTCCTGTATGTCAGTAGGGAAGCAAGACTTTCACTGTCTCTTAAGGAGTCCTATCAAGATTTACTCTTCTTTTCATTTAGAAATCATATCAACCTATATATCACAGGGCTCAGCGTCTCTCCCTCTATTATATCCTGTTCTTAAATAGGGTAGTATAAGCCGCCTGACAGGTTTACTTCAATGACACAACTCCATTCTCAGCAAGTATCGTGTATGGGTCCCATTAATTATAATAGGACTCCATACCTGATGGGTGCCTGATAGTTGCCTTGATCCCACGCGCAGTGCAGCTACATCTCTCTTCAACTAAAGTCATATCTGATGGAACAGTACTTGGACAGCCCCAGTAACAGGGGTGGTCAGCACAGCTCCAACTATGATTACACTGTATTACAGAACCTCAACAATGGAAAGATGTCAAGTTCAAATATCCCTGATGCGAGATGCACCCTAACCATGACTAGGTCAGGAATCTCTAACACTTTGAAGGCAATGGGACTGGGGTGTCACAAGCTAGGATGTGGAGACTGCTGTTCCATACCTCCCAGTTACTGCAGTAAAAAATAACTCTTTATATGGATTTGTTAATTTGCACATAGTTTTATTTTACCAGATTTAATACCGTGAACATTGGCTCACAGACTGCAAACCATACCTGTGTTTTTATTTTTTAAGCTCCCATCATGGAAAAGAGTAAATTTTGGGTTTCCCTTTCCCAACTAGAAAAAAATTTGGCCCTTTGGGGGCAGCGGGAATAAGGGGAAATTTAAAATCTTTAAAGGTTTAAGTGACTCCCCCCGGGGATTAGGGCCCCCGACCGCTCGAGAAGGGCCGATTTTTTTGCCCAAGAGCGGCAGGAAATTTTAAAGGATCTTCAGTTACTTGTCTTTGTTTACAAAAAGAAAAAGAATTTTGTAAATTTATGAAAGAAGACAAAAAAATTTTAGAAATTTTGAAAACACATCCAGTTTAATATGTTAATGGAGAAAAAAGTTTTGGGGACTAGAAAGAATGCGCCCTTGTGTTATCACCCTTTTGAAATTTGTTTTTTTTTTTTTCAGGCTCCATTTTTAATAAATTTTCCCTTTTTATGCAAAAAAAGGGGAAATTTTTTGACTTTGATTTTTAAATTGCATTTTAAAATTTTGAAACAAAAAAAAGGGTAAAAATTTTTTAAAAAAAAAAAAAATATTTTTTAATATGAATATTGTTTTAAAAATTTAAAATAAAAAAAATTACCCCTGTCTTATAGCATTGCCTCTTTACTTTTGGGTTGCCAGGGGAGAAAAATTTTTTTAAGAAAAAAAAAAAGTTCTACTTGCCTACCTGTTGTCGCTGGTTACCCGCTCCTCTTCATTTCCAGGTACTTGTCCCGATCCCCGGGAGAGGCTCACTCTGCATTCTGCATGAATGGGCGCAAGCCTCTCCAATGTGCAGGAATAAGAACTTGGAAGTAAAGCGGAGGAAGCCCTGGGGAGCTCCTGTCGTTGCAAAACTTAAGATGAACTCTTAAAAGGAGTCCAATCTCCAATAACCTGCGGGATTCATTTTATTGATTAGCGTAATTTTCCCCCTGGGGAGAGAAAACTCTACCTTTTTCCCCGCCCCTTTCCCAGGGTCTTTTTTTTATGGGGGCCCTTTTCTTCACATTTTTGTTAATACACGCCCATATTGGGCCCCAAGTTCACCACGGTTTAAAAAACGGGGTATTTCAGTCCGTAATTACGGCCGGATGCGAAAAATTACGGGGTAAAAGTCCCAGTCATTACGGTAATCAAAGTTTCCCTAGAGAACTATGGATTACGTCTCCCTATCCCCTCCCTCCCCCGGGGGGAAAAAAGGGAAGGGGAGATTAATTTACATGTGAATTATGGGGGTAAAAAGCACGCTGGTAAAATTCAAAATCTTTTGGGGGCGAGGTGCCGGCCCCCCTCCCCCCCGCCAAAAAGGCAAAATTTCGGGGCGTTTAAATTTCGCCCTGCATTTTAAACCGTGTGAAAACCCAAACCTTAGGGTGTTTTAGGGTTTGTTTGTTAGGTTTCCCGGGGGGGGTTCCCTTCTTATTAGGGCGATGCCCCCAAATATTTATATTAGGTAGCTAGTGTAAAAGGGGCTATTGGGTCCCCGTTTTTTTCCCTTGGACACTAATTTTTCCCCTGAATTTGGGTTTTTCATAGTGTTTTTTCATAATAATTTTTAAATTTTTTGGTAAATTTTAAAAAATTTATAGCTCATTCTTCTTCAGAGTGTTTACCATTTGGGAAACCCTTTTTTTTTTTTTGACAAAAAAAAAAGGGGTACAAAACCCCCCTATTTTTAATGCCAAAAAAAAAATGTTAATTAACCCGACCCCAAACCCCTCACTGGGAAATGGATTAATTTTTTTTAAAGGGGGTTTTGCCAAACCCTTTTAATGTTGACGTGGGGCCCCCAAAATGGGGGATTTAATCAATTTTTTAAATTTTATGGGGGTTTTTAAAAAAAATGAAAAAATTTTGGGGAAAATTAAAACTTTTCAGTCCCCCTTGGTTACCCCAAAATTTCCCCGTCACACCCCCCGGGGCTGAAGGCCCGCTTGCTGAATCACTTATTTAAGAAAGGCAGGGAAAAAATGGTCTTTTAAGGCAAAGGGGTTTAAACAATATGTTTTCTTTTGTATAAAGAATAAAAAAAACTGTAGTTTTATTAGATCCCGCTTTAACTGATTAAGAAGCTTTCAAACTGGTTTAAAAATAGGGGGTTTTTTTTTGTATACAGAATTCACAAGTTTTATGTTTGGTTTTTTTTGAAGGGGAACAAGTCCCCAAAACCCCTTTAAAACCGGCTTGTGCTTGGCTGTGTGTCTCTGTCAGCTCCGTTTTGTTTACATTACATAAGCTGCTTAGCAGAAAAAGTTTCTCCTGACAGTGCAGTGTATGAGCCTGTGTCTTGCTGTATTGAATCCACTGTTGTACTGTTTATTAGTTCACTTAAGTTTTGAGATGCTCCCTTGGATGCCTCATTCCCCCTCCCCTCTCCCTCTCTCCACTGCAGCTTCATGACTCAGCGTGATTTGTTTACATCTTGCTCTCATGCTGAACAGAGGTCAGTACTTGGTCTGTTGGCAAATCCCCTTTAAGTAAAACCTTACTTAAAAAGCATAAAATATTTAAAGCACATCACATGATTCTGGTGCTACAGAATTGTAACTTGTTTGTCTACTTGCGGTTTCCACATTTGACATAAATGCATTAGATCACAGTCTTAAATATCTATATGGTGGTAAATCCAGACAAGTCTTATGACTCCTTACATCATCCCTTAATAAAAAAAATATCTTCTTTAGGATACGTCCAAAAGACACTCAAAATACTTTTCAGATTCAGAATCCTAAAACCGTGCTGTCCGATGCGGTTTCCAATGTGGATTTTAGGGTTTTGGTTTTTTTTCTCCACGTCTAATTTACTGTCAGAAAACGAGTCCTATTCATCTCTATGACATTTGGGAAGTGGATCTTACAGAGATGTTTGTGACATTTTTTTAGTACCTAAAATACGGTGGAAGAATGAACATGTTCCAAGTTTTTTTTATACAAACAGCGGTTTTGAAATCCAATCTCAAGAAAATCAGTCATGTGAACTACAACTCAGATTTTCAATTAAAATCAATGGGGATGGTTTTACAGTCGGGTTTTGGCAGGTTTAAAAGTCCGAATCCGCATCAAAAACTGACTGGAAATGCTTGCTGTGTAGACAGACCCTTAGGCAATGTTCACACGGCTTATTGCCGACGTAATTGCGGGGACTGATTTCGCCCCGCAATTACGCCGGCTGCCGTGCAGCGGGGGGCGGCAGCTCGCCGGCCCCATAGACACTCTTTATTCACGGCGCGTACACGCCGTAAATAATGTGCATGTCACTTTCTCCCCCCCTCGCCGGATTCGCCAAGCAGGGAGAAGAGACGGAATCCATAGTTCTCTATGAGAACTATGGATTACCGTAATGACAGGGACGTATTCCAGCCGTACTGCAGCGCAAATACGGCGCGCAGTACGGCTGGAATCCGTCCCAGAATAAACCGTGTGAACGAGGCCTTAGATCAAAGGACTTTTAAAACGGATACAAATGGATGTAACTTTTGAATACAAAGTAGCTGTATTTTGAACAAAGTTATGTTTAAATCATGGCACCTTATTAATTTCTTCAACACCCCGGAGCGGCAGCGTTGCGGCTAGGTAGGCATAACTTTTTTTTTTTTTTTAATACTCAACCTGGTCCCATTTAAAATAATTTTTTTATGCTGGAAGGGTATGTTCACTTGGCGTGGTAGATCCGATTTTGGATCCGAAAACCGCATCCAAAAGCGCTGCGTCACTCCGATCCAAAACTCATCCAACACGCAGGTTCATGTTTGGCTGCATCAGGGACGCACCCTATAGTTTTAAATAGGGCGTCTGCTGCGTCTTTCGGATCAAGAATTGATGTCAATTCTTTGAACGGATCCTAAAGACACAAGTAAACGCGCATCGGCGATCACTTGTCTGAACGTCGAGGCGTGTTTTACATAGAAAGCAATGTAAATCACACTGCACATTTTAGATGCATGTTTGGGTCCATTTACGGTTCGAAACATGGATCCAAACACGCATCTAAAAATGGATCCAAAATTGGATCCAACAGGCCGTGTGAACATACCTTAAAGGGGATGTATCGCTTCCTCAGTTCGGCTGATTCACACTGCTCTCAGCTTCTCAACTCTGGAAATGCAGGGGTGTTTCTTCCCCTCCCAGCTGGGTGACATCATCCCCCCCTTCACTGTGCATGCTGGCTCCCGACTCTCCCCCCTCCCCTCTCCCCCCCCCCATCCCCACCCTGGCGGTTTCCCTGGCTTTAGAACACAGATGCTCTGTTGGTGCTCCTCCGCTACCCTACTAATGGTGCCATTGTTGATGGGTAGAGTTTAATAGTATCTTCTTGTTCACAGGTGATGATTGGAACGGCCTTAAACACTCAAGAAATGAGGAAGCTGGTGGCACACATGGGAGACATTGAGCAGCCGTGGAATTGTCCCCATGGGAGGCCAACAATGAGGCACCTGGCCAGCCTGGATATGATTGACTTCTGAGTAACAAGAGCGCCGGCACAAGAGGCAAGAGGCACAAACAAAAATAGATGTGTTGGGGACTTTTATGGTTCTACATTACTGCAGCAGCCAAACCTTTTTATTTTATCTCACAACAGACTGTGGGCCTTATGCATGAAAACCGTCCAGCAGTAAGACGGTCTTTGTTGCCCATAGTAACCAATCAAAGCTCAGGTTTCATTTCATATAAAAGGGGAGCTCTGGTTGCTATGGGCTCTGATTGGTTATGGGCAACAAAGTTTTACTGCTAGACCGTTTTCATACATACGGCGCTGTATTTTAAGCTTTGATGACCATATAAATACCGTTTTATGCCTCTCAAGCTTCGTGTTTTATGTTGACATCTTGAAATAAATGATTTTATTTTCAGAGTTGTTTTTGCCATGTTTTATTAATCCTGATTATTCTACAATAGACAGGAGATGATTGTAACGCATATATCTGTCCCTACTGCCATCATATGGGTTTGGTTATGGACGTCTGGTTTTAGAAGACCGCCACATTGGCAGCTTGCTGCAGTATTCCTTGTGACAGTGGAGACAAGGATGGCATAACCTGTGCCTTCCCTGCATGACTCGCTTACAGATCTCTGGTCAAACACAATTGCACTTAAACTACGGTCATCTGTAATTTTCACATAATGAAATGCAGAAGAGTCAAAAATCTTCTTTGCCTGGACGAGCCATGACAACTGAGCATCACTGGCAGCATAGAAAGCGCTACACCTGCAGCAGGTTCACATGGCAGCTTTGGGAAAAGCAGCTCATATTGGGCCCCTTCAATTGTCGTGCCGTACAATGTACCAGAAAAAATGCATGTGCCACTACAACTTTTTGCAGAAATGTAGCAGAAGCTGTGTTAAAATAAAAAAAAAAAACATGACTCCCCCCAAAAAATGCAGTTTTTAAAGCAATATTTCTGGATGCCAAAAAAAACCCATGCAAAATATAATGTGTAAAGGGAGCCCTTGGCCAGGATGAGAAAACAATAAGGTAATCATTGAAGGGGTTCTGCCACTTGTCAGCTCAGCAGGTTGGCTTGTAGCGAGCTACTGTAGTGAATGGGGTGGACAGCACTTGCAGAGTCTTGGATAGAAACGGTTCAGAATATCGGCTCAGCTATGTTCTCAACTCACATAGAAATGAATGAGGGAAAGCTGCACAAGTGGGACCTTCTCCCCAATAACTGAGGCCGGCCCGCAGCTTGCACAGAAAGTAACTTTCCCAGATGGCAAAACCCCCTCCAAAGTTTTAAAATGCTCATTAGTAACGGGCTAATAAAGTAGATAGAAAAAAAAAACCGGTACCTTGAAAACCTTGCTTGTTTTAGTGCCAACGGCAGTCCCAGTTGATGACATCATGTTTATTCTTCACATGAACCTGCAGCTATTCACAAGCCACAGTGGTCACTTGCTGGATATATGGTACCTGACCTCTGTGGCCTGTGATTGGCTGCACTGTCACACGATGATGTCATCAGTGGGTGCACCAGGACCAGCAGCGGCGCTTGAACAAACAGGTTTAAAAGGTAAGGTTTACATTTTTTTCTACTTTTACATATAATGAGCATTTAAAAAATGTCAGGAACACCCCTTTTACGGTAAAAAAAAAAAAAAAATGGATTTAAACCTGAAAAAATACATTGGACAGCAAACTGTCGAAGGGTATGTTCACACGGTGTGTTTGCAGGGCGTACTTTGGCTATCTATCCAAAATAGATGAGACAACTTTTCTAGAAATGAAGCAGACGTCTGAGGGCAGGGATGGATCCAGCACTGCAGTATGGATTTTCTTGAGATATAGTAGAGAAGTTTTTTTTGACGCCCAGAGAGGCTAGGGGACTCAGGGGAAGGAGACTAAATAATACCAGGGGAGTCAGGACAGAAGGGAAGCAGATGAGTAGTAGTGAAGGAACGTATTTGTGTCCAAAAGGATTTGATCTGGGTACAGGACCAGAGACCGTGCAAAAGATCAGCATAAGAGGAAAGGCGTTTGGGACAGGCGTGAGTGGGCGAGGTACCCATTAGATAGCCCCTGTGTGCAATACGGGATGCCATTTTCCAATAAGACATCGAAGGAATGTATTTCGCTGCATGAATTAAAGAAGTTAGGATGTCCACTGCCGAAATGGAGCCGCCGGATTCTGTCCAGGAGGCTAGACCTGATTGGTGGAATAATCTGTTGATACGTAGAAGAGATTGTAGTGACATGTGACTTGGCTTTTAGAGTTGTAAGTGGGTGGTGGTAGCAATATGAATGAGTCATCCTAGTTCCGGTCAGTGAGATGTTTAAAGGGGTTTTATCATTTGAACCGTTCGTACACTTGAGCTAATTTTATCCGATTAAATTTCAAATCCAGGGGTGTGCGTCTCTTGCCAGGAGGCGTGTCTTTCCTCCCTGTAGGCGTGTCATCCTTCACTGAAGAGCTGTGACCTCACCATTCTGTGTGTGCAGTGGAAGGGGAAGGATGTTTGGAGAGGATAGCTCTGCAGCCTCCTGCATGCTTCTTATGCCTGCAGAGCCTTCAGCTACAGGCTCCACAAGCTCCTTGCTGTGCTATAAACAGTTATACAACACAGCCCGAACTGATGAAACACATGTGAGGAATGCACACTGCCCCCCTCTGTTATCAGGCAGGATACTGTATAAGACTGTGTTATATGGAGGGAGCACAGGATATAAGACTGTGTGATATGGAGGCAGAGTGACTCTAGAGGGGAGGGGAGAGTCAAAGTCAGTAATTGCCCAGATCGTTCACCTTAGAGCTGGGAGTATAGAGCCAGCAGCCCTCTCAGATAGCTGGTTTCACTTTTGGTTTCTCACAGCTCAGAGGGGAGTGAACACAGAGGGCCACATGTATGAAAACGGTCTAGGTCTAAAATTCACTTTGCTGCCCATAGCAACCAATCAGAGCGCCCCTCTCATTCTTCCAGAGCACTATATGAAATAAAAGGGGTGCTCTGATTGGTTGCTATGGGCTCTGATTGGTGCAATGGGTTGCAAAGTGAATTTTAGACCTAGACCGTTTTCATACATGTGGCAAAGAGTGTGTAGGCAGTAATCACAGGGGCGTGTCCCAACAGGCTAAATGAAGTGTCAGTCAGCCAATCACAGCGTAACGGCATGTCCGGGGCATTTCACGACCAGGGGCGTGTCCCAACAGGCTGAATGACATGTCAGCTAGCCAATCACAGAAAAGGGGGCGTGTCCCAACAGCAGCTGCAGAAATAGCTGTAGATGCACAGAAAAGCTCATATCTACTATACTAAGTGACTTAAGTAATGCAAACCAATTACAAAAGTGCTTATTTTTACTGTCCCCATAATCTGAGACAAGATCGTTGTAGCGAGAATACCCCTTTAATGACTTCATGCATGTAGCTGCATGTCTGTAGGTAATAAAAGGGGTGTGGGCAAATGGAAGGGAATTTTAGTTTAGCTTCATTAAAGAGGAGAGGTCTTTACATGTCTGGGTCCATCAGGTCGTTGATTCTCTCAATTCCCCCTTTTCCACCAAAGGGAGAATCTGCCACGCGCTCGCTCACCCTGAAAGGATGGATTCTCTGCCAAAGGAGTAAAATGGAGTATTGCGGGTTAAGTCCTTTACGTTGTCTTGTTTTTTTCTAGACTTTCCAGGTGATTATTGTAAGAGGGTTGGTTTTGAGATGTTTTGGAACTCCCGAATAAGGACACTAACTAGAGAAAAGCCAGGCGCTAATTGTTGATCTATTTTGGTATTTGTGTATAATGAGGTATTGAGTAACCAGTCTCCTATGACTCAGAGTTGAATTGCTAAATTATACAATTAGAGTTGCGGAAAGTTAATGCAACGTTAATACAAAACCTTCATGGCATTCGCATGTTCCAAGTTTTTAGGAACAGCGGCGGTGTGAAAATCCATTCAGTGTCAACTACTGAACGGATTTCCTTGTAAAGTCTATGAGGACAATTTCTGGTCTGTTCTAAGACTGTTTTGAAATCCCTCTTTGGGCTAGTTCACACGGCTTAAAGAGAACCTATCACATAGTTTTTGCCCCACTTGCTGATGACAGCACAAGCTAGTGTCAGACCTGCTGTTTCCAGCGCTGTGTCCCTTATTCTGTAAGATGCTGGAGTTTTTGTGTATTTAATGCTCAAATCTGCAGTTTTCAGCCAGAAGAGTCATTCAGAATGTCAGTTTTTTTCAAACCCCGCCCACCTGATGCTAGCCCCGCCCACCTGAGGCCAGCCATGCCCATGTCAACTGATAAACCTATTACTTTGAATAGGTAGAAACATATGAATAACTGTCAGTAGGTGGGGCTAGCCTTTGGTAGGCGGGGCTAACACCTGCTCATGAATAAGATTTAAGGGGTAAATGCTCTAAAACTGCTGCATCTTACAGGATAAGGGACACAGTGCAATGAACAGCAGGTCTGACACTAGCTTGTGCTGTCCTCAGCAAGGGGGGCATAACCTATGTGACAGGTTCCCTTTAAAGCCGACATAATTGCGGGACGGATTTCGACCTGCAATTACGCCGGCTGTGGGGCGGGGGGGGCCGGCAGCTCGCCGGCCCCATAGACATTCATTATTCACAGCGCGTAAATGTGCAAGTCACTTTCTCCCCCCGCGAGGAGAAAGTGACTTGCACTGGGATGTAGGTGTATGGGTGTAGTTTGAGGCTTGGTGTGATATTTGTTTGGGCGTGGTTTGAGTTGTGGTCTGATGTGATGTCATTTGTTTGGGTGTGGTTAGAGGTACACCCTAGTGTGATGTCATGTGTTTGGGTGTGGCTAGAGATGTGCCCTGGTGTGATGTAATTTGTTTGGCCGTGGTTAGAGGCGTGTACTGATGTGATGTCATTAGTTTGGGTGTGGCTAAAGGCAAGCCCTGGTGTGATATCATTTATTTAGGTGTGGTAAGAGGCGTGCTCTGTGATGTCATTTGTTTAGGTGTTTTAAGAGGTGTGCCCTGGTGTGATGTCACGTGTTTGGATATGGTTAGAGGCATGCTGATGATGTGAGGTCATTTGTTTGGGTGTGGTTAGAGGCGTGCTGATGTTGGCATTTGTTTGGGTGTGGTTAGAGGCGTGCTCTGATGATGTGATGTCATTTGTTTGGGTGTGGTTAGAGGCGTGCTCTGATGATGTGATGTCATTTGTTTGGGTGTGGTTAGAGGCGTGCTCTGATGTGATGTCATTTGTTTGGGTGTGGTTAGAGGCGTGCTCTGATGTGATGTCATTTGTTTGGGTGTGGTTAGAGGCGTGCTCTGATGATGCATTTGTTTGGTGTGTTAGAGTGCTCGTGTATGTCATTTGTTTGGGTGTGGTTAGGGCGTGCTCTGATGTGATGTCATTTGTTTGGGTGTGGTTAGAGCGTGCTCTGATGATGTGATGTCATTTGTTTGGTGTGGTTAAAGCGTGCTTGATGATGTGATGTCGTTGGTGTGATTGATGATGTGATGTCATTTGTTTGGGTGTGGTTAGAGGCGTGCTCTGATGATGTGATGTCATTTGTTTGGGTGTGGTTAGTGAGGTGTCGGTGCTGGTTGATGCTCTGTGATTGTCATTTGTTTGGGTGTGGTTAGAGGCGTGCTCTGATGATGTGATGTCATTTGTGTGGGTGTGGTTAGGTGTGCTGATGATGTGATGTCAGTTGTTTGGGTGTGGTTAGAGGCGTGCTCTGATGATGTCATTTGTGTGGGTGTGGTTAGAGGCATGCCCTGGTGTGATGTCATTTATTAAGGTGTGGTTAGAGGCATGCCCTGGTGTGATGTCATTTACATGAGTGTGCCCTGATGTATCCCTCTTTGCAGTCTCTACAACTTGTGTAATTAGATGAAAACTGACCTCTGGTGGATTGTATGCTAATAAAAAACGGGGGGAAAAAAATCAATAACTATGGAAAAATCCTAATATTTGTTCGTGTGAAAATTAAAAAAAAAAAAAAAATTCCGGTCAGGAGTAAAGCTGCATATGCTATAGAATCCTGGGGCCAGGTGCCCTCTCAGCGCCTCGGCTTTCCCGCCCTTTCTGACACCTTCGTACATGACAAGAAATCAGGGGCTTGCCTGAGAGCAGCGGCGACAGCTGGTCACGTGCCTCTGACGTCACCAATGTCCTCTCCCCGGATTGGCTGGCCTGCGCACCTTTTGTTTCCCACACGGACCAATAGGAAGCGGGCGGCCGGGATTGGGTCTCCTGCGCCGTCTTTATGAGAGGAGAGCGAGGCTCCGCCTACTTGGAGTGTCCCGCCCCGTTTCCGTGGTTACCCGGATATAGGCGGTGTAAGGAGAACGTCATTGTTCAGACACTTCCCCCGGCAGATACAGGCGGCTATGGAGGCGGCCGGGGACGGGAAGCGGGTTTAATTCGTTTTCGTCAATCAAGGTAACGTGTGTGCAGCGTCAGGGGGCGGGGTGGCCCGGCGTGTAGGTAACAGCGGGGTCAGGGGACAGAGCTGGGCTGGTCGCCATGGTGAGGCCTGTGCCGGCTCTGTAGGCCCTCCCGCTGCGCTGCCCATTGTACCGGCTCTTCCCTGCCAATCAGAGTGGCCCTGGTCAGACGGCTGCAGCGGTTGTGACAGGAGCGTACGTGACAGGAGCACCTGAGGGAATGGAGGACCCCGGGGCTACCGCACAGGGCGGCGGGAAACATGTGCCCGTGCCTTACCTGTAACTGCTGCCCTCAGGCTGCGAGCTCATGTCAGGGGCTGTACTGACAGGCGGGGATGGGAGTGAGCCATTACTGATATCTATCCACAGCTGCTTACATACAGGCGGGGATAGAAGTGAGCCATTACTGAGACACAACTGCTACAGACAGAAGGGGATGGAGAATAAGCATCCACCGCTATATGTATACACACATACTACAGACAGGGATGGGACATTACTGATATCTATCCACAGCTGCTACATACAGAAGGGGATGGGGAATAAGCATCTAATGATATATACATGTACTGCACACAGGTGGGGATGGGGAATAAGCCACTAATGAATATACTTATAACACTACCAAACTAATACAGTACTGAGCCTGGGTGGAATAAATCCACTACTCTATATTATATCAACCTATATATATATGGAAAAATATATATATATATATACACACACACACACACAAGCGGAGATGGAGAATAATCTAATACCAATAAATACATTTATAGTGTGTGTTATTTGTATATATATATATATATATATATTATATATATAATACACACAACACACACAGGTGGGGGAAGGGAATAATCCACTGCATATTCTGAAATTATATCTGCTACATACAGGTGGGTTTGTGGAATAATTCACTACCAATACATATACACAGCTGCTCTATACAGGTGGGGGTAGAGAATAATACCAACTGAGGTGTGTATGTGTATGTATATGTATGTGTATATATATGTATGTGTGTATATATATATATGTATATATATATATATATCCTCACCTGGTGCCCAGAAGAACCGCTCATCCTGCCACATGTATAGTACAGGACTTGTATTACCACATAGTATGTAGAGAGGTGCTATAGACCACCAATCACTGTATGCACCTCACTAATACATGTAAGAGCAGTACAGGACATGTAGTACCGCACTGTAGAGGTGCTATAGATTGCCAGTCACTGCATGCACTGCACACAGGGTAGGATCACATCCAATTAATCCTCTGGTCTGATGTATATTTTAACATAAAACCATGCGTAACGTATACTTTGGCACCTCTGGATGCACTACCACAGAATAAGTCTCTGGCATCCGTTTTATGATCTTATATTGTCCCTTTTTTATTTTTTGTCCAGAAGATCTGTTGCAGTACATGGTTTATTTTGTTGAAAGCTTGAATGTGGAAGGAGATGTGCCCCTGTAGGTGCCCACATTTGCAAGTGTATATGTTTACATCAGTCCTAAAAATATAAACAAACCTACCCAATCAGATTGCTGGAAAAACAGGTGCAGCCAATAAGAGAAGCTAGAATGAAGGAGGAAACAAAAAGCAAAAAACAGATGTCAAATGTTTGCACAACAGACGCTCGACTTCATTTTCATATATCTACATTTTGCAGCGTGGTCCGATGTGATGTGAACCAAGTAAAATGTTCCATCGATGACATGAGCCACAGATCAGCAGTGTCTGGGACATTGTATGGGGAGTGTGGATTTAAGATACAAAGTCCCAGGAAAGAGCACTGTAGGGAGACAGTGCTGTACATCTATAACTTATTGTGGAATGACCGGGCTCCCTACAACTCATGTTATGTAACATGTACTCAATATGGGATTAAGGTATAGCTGTAATGCTGTCATGCCAGTCCTCTGAGATGTATGAAGATAGATCTACAAGTGTGTGTATATCATCCATAGCATTGGAACCACTGACTTGTGAGATGAATAGGATTATCCTGTTACAATGACAGCTGTCAAGGGCTGACATAGATCAGACAGCAGGTGTTAAAGGGGTTTTGCCACGATGTAATGTTGATGTGGGATCCTCCAAAATGGGCATTTAATCACTTTTCTAAATATATGTGATTACAAAAAGTTAAGCCTGTGAGAGCTACAGCATTGCTCAGTCCCCCTTAGTTTCCTGAGAGTTTACATTAGACACGACCAGGACACTGACAGGAGCTGATCTGGCCGTGTTTGCACGTCTTATCTGATGACAGGGAACATGAAGGAGCTTGCAGGGGGCTGGGGAGAAAGTGCAGTGTATGAGGCAGTCTGCTGTATAGAGAATCCACTAGTTGTAATGTTATTTTGGTAATCTTTAGAGACGCTCCCTGCTTCCTCACGCTCTGTTCACCCCCATACCTCTCACCCCTGCAGCCCTTCATGACTCAGCATGCTTTGTTTATATTCTGAGCAGATAAGAGGTAAGGAGCTCACTTCGTGGCAAAACCCCTTTAAAGGGGTTGTCTCACTACAAGGATTGCTCTTTATGTTAAAGATCTTGCAGAAACAAGTCACTTTGCAATATGTGTCCATTAGCAGTGTCCTACCTATTCTGAGATATCCCCTCTTGTATGAGCTGCATCAACTCCTCAGGTCGCTATAGCTACAGATCTGTTTGATCTCTTCTAATAGGCTGCCAGCACTGGTTACTATAGCTACGGACCTGGTGTCCTCAGCAGCTCAACACTGCAGGACAGTAGTAACCAGTAGAGACCCGTAAACATGCCCCTGAATTAAAAAAATGAAACTGAGAAAACAGGACTGAGGTAAGATCGATGTAGTGAGACAACCCCTTTAAGGAAAAATCAGCACATGGAAGGGTTTGCTCATGAGGTGGATTTTTCCATGTAGAATAACCTAATGGGTGTCTACAGCAGAAGTTTGCATGGCTTTTATCTTGTGTGGTGGTTTTTACTGCATTTTGGGATGTGATTTTAGCCCCTTTTCCATGAAGTTAATCCACCTCCTGTTTTTTTTGACCTGAAATAAGTGACAAACTGCAATCTGTGCACGTAGGAAGCTTCTATGGCGTGGATTCCCATATAATGTCATGGGAAGTTTTTTCTGCACGGCCTTAGGTGCAGGATTCATTTGCTTTCCATACTGATATTGGCTGTGGGGACAGCTCCTCAGGATCTGAGTGACATTGTCCTAATTGTGAGGGCTAGACAGTCGGCCATAGTGGCAGGCATAGGTGTAACTTTAGGGGGGTACAGAGAGGACTGTCCTCTCCCACACTTTTTTTCTGGGTGGGGGATGGTACCCCCCAACTTTTTAGCCACTTCAATAAAAAAAATAATCCATATGAAAGGTTTGTTATCTGCTGCTCGTTTGATTAAAGTATGGTATGGGATACTGGGTACAGGGATTTTATCATTTGACACGATTACTGTGGTTGGGGTCAGTCTTGCTAGAGTACAGGAACCATTACTTGCCACAGGTATCAATCTATTGGGTACCACAAACCCAATAAACATTACGTGGTAGTTTCCACAAGTGTGAATGTCCCATGCTTAATTGATGTGCATAGTGTACTAATCGTGTTACTTTGGACACTAAACACCATTTTCTTTCTCCCATGGGTTTACAATATCCTATAGAGGTAGCATAATTATTAAGATTAGGTGTGTAGGATGTGTCAGACTGATCATAATTTGGAGATACAGTACCAGCCATGTTGAGACATGAGTCGTCCCTTGCAGAAGGAAAGGAATCGGCCCATTCCCAAGAAGCATTGAGTATTACCCTTTCTAATAGTGCAGGGTTACATGCTATGGAAGCAGCTTCCCGCTTGCTGAAGTTTCTCCCAAACCTAATTTGGAAACCTTCCCTAGGAACTTCTCCTAAGGGCAGACTTCTTTTGAATGTCTGTGGAACCCAACTACCCCCTCTGAAGGCCATTATCTGTGTACCTCCTGTGTTTAGACTAACATTGGCCATCCACCAGGGTAAGGGCACCCAACCTACAATTGGTATGGGAACACTAGTGTTAACTTGTTTAGAGTGTGTGTCATTCATGAAATATGACATGCTATCTTCTTGACTACATACATCAAACATTTCCTCTTGAGTTAATGGAACAGCCATATGGGGCATGGAGGAGGCTGACACGGGGCTGTGTGTGCATATCCAACAATCTGATATGTTTAGTCCTTCATTTAGAATCATGTGGTGTTTTATGAACTTATTGTCCCATTCTTTATTAAGTGTGTTATGTAGTCCCTTTGTCAGGATCAGCCGCAGCATCATCATCAGGAGATACATGAATGGTATGTAATAAAATTAATTTTGGGGTACAGTATGTGACATAAGTGATTCCTAGCGGTACAGTGAGATTGGGTTCTTTTATTTTCCTAATTCTGTTGTGTGTATTACAAATTTAATAGAGTAGTGATGAGGTATGGGAGAGGTTAAGCGAAATTTGCTGCATTGTGCAATGTTTTTTTCCATGTAGAGGGGTAAATAGGTGGGCTGGTTCGGTTTCATTGTCAGGGCCGCTTTTTAGTCCCAGTCCGGCTCTAAACTTCAGTAATTAGAGAAACACTCATAACCTTACAGATTGCACCAAAAGTGTTTGCCATAAGGACTCCGCCCGGAGCTCACAGCTCTCCCCCAGACCTCTTAGCTGGGTTAGAGAGGGCCGCTTCACTGCAGGGAGAGAAGGGAGGGGAAGTCAAAGGGAAGGTGAGTGAAGGAGGGAGGGATAGGGGATGAGAGGGAAAATTGGTCCGGTCCCCCCCCCTCCCACCCCACACTTTTTGAACCAAAGTTACACCCCTGGTGGCAGGTCTGGCAGGGTGGGGCTTTCCAGCAATGCAGTGGTGAGTACCTGTCACAATGAGGGCCAGTGGGTGACAGGGTTATGGAAGCCCAAGGCGTTCATCCTACAGTAGAGCTAATATAGCACAAAGGTGTGTGGCTGTTGTGCTTTACGTTCCTGCTGGCTATGATTGGCTTTAGATCACACAGGGCAGTGCAGTGTGTTGTCCACTGTGACCAGGTAGACCGCCCATGCCCACTACTGTCAACTACTGAAAGCTCCTACAATGGACACATGGGAACTGGACTATGGAGCAGTACAAGAAGGTGGTTCAGTCTGATGGATCGTGTGAATGACCACGATGGGGAATGTTCTGGTCCTGGCATCATCCTGTTCTCTGCAGTCTGACTTCTGGCGAGCTATGAGCTGGTGGCAGCTCCAGGAATAAGGAGATGAGAACAGTTGTGAAGGCTCTTGTGTCGGCTACCACAGGATACCTTCAGAGGTCGGTCTTGTGGGATCCATGTCCGTTCAGAGCAGTTTTTTCATCGTGAAGGACAATATTAGGCAGGTGGTTTATGTGCCTCTATTGATTTCAGCTAATTGCAATCAAGTCTATAAAGTGTTCTCTGACTTATGTGCATTGTGATGTTCTATCTGGTCAAGATGGGAGTTAAAGGAGTCGTCCAGTTAACCTACAAATGTTCTTCTGGTGCCCAGTGAAATAATAGAGAAGCTCTGCTCACCTTGTTCCTCACCTCCATTCCAGCAATGGGCCCACCAGCCCTACGTCTACTTTGTCTTCTTCAAACAGATTCTTCACTAGCACACCACGACCAGCTCCGAATGGTGATGGAAGCAGAGGCACATGACTGATGCAGCCAATCGGCTTCCTGTTTGAAAGTAAACCTATGACTAGTTAGAGCCAGCGCTGAAATGAAGGCGAGCATAGGGTTTTGGTTTTTTTATTTTTATTGGGCACCAGTAGTTGGTTATTTGATTCTGAGATAATCCATTCCCTCTGATTGTTTCTGATCATTTATTATCATTTTAACAGAAGCGTTTTATTCAAATTGTCTGAAAAATGTTTATATAGAACACTCATCCATACATGCGCCACTCCGTACTCACTGGTGTTGTAGCGCTGCAGCTGCCTTCATTGTCCTCGGTCTGTTTTCTTTTGGTACCTACAAACCGTGCACCACGGCGTCCGCTGACAGGTGTCCTATCCCTGACATCACAGCTTGGGAAGGGAATGGCACGTGACCACTAAAGCCTCGGATTGGCTTCAGCGATCACACACCAGCGCTGAACAGGAAGTCGACACAGATAGCAGCTCAGCGCTGGGCGTGTGTGTATATGTGTGTGTATATGTGTGTGTGTGTATATATATTTATTATAATTTCCCATCTAGTTGCTGACAGCAAGTAGTGATCTTGAGGGGAACCTGTCTTATGCCACCCTTGCTGAGGACAGCATAAGCCAGTGATAAACGTGCTGTGTCCCTTAGGCTAGGTCTACACAGCGAATGTCGAAATGCCGTCCCAAATCAAACGGTTTTTTAAATTGCTGTCGGCCCCATAAAATTGAATATATAGGAATCTGATGGCAGAATATACAGCTGCCCTAAAAAATCTGTGCTATGTAGACTACAGCATGGGTTTTTCATTGCTGTCTATGCAGCACAAGGTACTGTCTGATTCAGTATTCTGAATCCACCGAAAATCTGAAGGAAAATCTGTGCTGTGTAGTCAGAACCTTTTTCTGTAAATTGCTGGCGCTTCGGAGTATCTCCTACTCGCATCAGGCAGCTTTAATCAGGAGCAGGTGTTGGCCCTATCCACCTGTCAATAGACCCATCCACCATCACAGATTCTACTGTAAGGGTATCTTCATAAAAGGGACCGACTCTGACTCCCAAAACATATAATAAGTTGGTCCAGTTAGTTCGATGCAAAAAGCAAGAGGAATTGGGTCCGGCCAGTGCTACTGCTCCCGTATCTTCAGCCTAATCACATGAGGAGTGTAATGGATGACATGGAGCAGGCAAAGCGCTGCTCGAGGGGAAAAGATTCTGCTCCCATAGGAAACAGATTTCATCAAAATTCTTCACCTGCTTTCAAAGAAGTCGACGAGTTCAACCCTTCATCAAAACTGACTGTGGCTGAGGCAATTCCTTTATACCCTGACATTGTTAGAGATGTTGCCCCTGTGGTCACCGCTTTGCCCCCAACCCAAGTTAGTGTAGAGAGGCCATTCTCTAGCCTGGAAATAGAGATCAGATGTGAGGTCATGTAATGTAGGATCTGATGGAGGCAACACTATTCCTCAGAATAAATGTAGAGACTCACAAATGTTCCTGCAGTGTTTTACATACTTACAATTTTTTTGTGTCCTAAAGTCATATCCAATAAATATATTTTACACTGACAAGCAAAATGGTAACAATGTTTTGAACTTGTGACTTTCAGGCTCCATATCTCTCCAACCACTACAGCTTTGTACATGAGGCTACTGTAATTTTATATACAGTCATCTTACCTATCTTATACATAAATGTGACTTGCAAGTATTTAGTGTCTATTTAGTTCTGCAGATTCTTTCCTGTAACTGCATTGTTACTGTTTTGCTCCTAAAAATCAAAATGTTAATTTTTATTATTTTGTTAGTATTTGGTAAATCCAACTTTTGGCTTTCAATAGTGTCTGAACCCTCCTGGGCTCTGGATCAGATTCAAGCAGGTCTTGACCAAAATCTGATTCCAGGTCTCTTCTACACATTCACAATGTTGGTGCAGACTGGATTTGGATACGAATACAGCTTTTTCTTCAACTCTTCCCACAAGAGTTCAAAAGATCAAAACGTTGTTACCCTTTTGTTTGTCAGTGTCTGTTCTACCTAAATAGCTTGATTATTGTATCATAAGGTGATAAACAGCCTGATGTTACCATTTCACTACAGTAAAGTTATCACTTAAACATGCTCCATGTATGAGGGAGTCGGAGGTTTGGGAAATTGAGGAGTCTGAGCTTTGGCTTGCCGACTCCACAGCCCTGACACACACGGCATATTTCAGCATGCCGCTATACGCCTGCTGCTTCAGAAGACGCGCTGGCCAGCTGAGAATTTAATGTAGTAGTAACCAGTTGTGACAGCTGCTACCCCCATACATGGTAGGATACATTTAAATGGCTTATTTTGGGGGAGGATTATGGGCAGAATCCACCCCCACCAAAAAAATAAGCATTAGAAGACTGTAAAAATGCCTCCCATTTTTTTTTCTCTTGTAAAATTGGTGTTTTACTCACTATTTGTAAGTGCCGGGGTCATTGATATGTCCATTTATTGAGACGGTTTCCACACTGCCCATTGTGTGTTGTTGTGGTGTGTGTGTGTGGTGTGTATATATATATATATATATATATATACACACACTTAGGCGTGTTCACACGGCTTATTCCCGACGGATTTGTGCGCCGTATTGAGCGCACAAATCCGCCGTGAATAAGGGGTGGGAGAGGGGAGGGGCCGGAGCGTGGCGGGGGCGCCGCTCCCGGCCCCATAGACAATGCATTGTTTACGGCGCGTCCGCGCCGTAAATAATGTGCATGTCACTTTCTCCCCCCGCGGCGGATTTGCCGAGCGGGGAGGAGCGACGGAATCCACTGTTCTCTATGAGAGCAGTGGATTACCGTAATGACTCCGACGGATTGGCGCCGTACTGAAGCGCAAATCCGGCGCGGAATACGCGCCAATCCGTCGGCAAATAAGCCGTGTGAACGAGGCCTTATAGTATGGAGGATCAACACGGTTGCCTGTCTCTGGGTGGCTATAATCTACACACTTGAATGTGGCATGTATAATATAGGGTTTTGCCCACCTACAGATTGCAGTCAGTTGCACCTGATGGCACCTAAATAAAAATGTGTCCTTTTTTTCTGTATTTGTTCATTTTTTTTTTTTTTTCTTCTTCCCCCCCAGTGTCAAATCATGACCATAAAAGATAAAGTGTCTTCAGTGTCTGCAGCATGCCGGAACCAACTTTACAAGCCAATGGCACCATCAACTGGAGACAAGGACACAGGCTCGCCAATTTGGGGCATGGTCTCATCCCCAGCTAAAATCTCTCTTGGACCAGTACCTGGTGCTGCCGTCTATTCCAGCTCCTATGTTCCTGAAAAGCCTGTGCCTTCAGAGCAGAATGATCCACGTAAGACCTGCTTCATACACACCTTTTATTTTCATGTTTTCTAGCAGCAATGGCCGTGCACATGTTAAAGGGAATATGTCCTCAAAAATGAATTATTGTTTAACTCACATTTTTATGTTCAACAAATTTTCTTAAGAATTTTTGGTGGTGTGTGTTTTTTTTTTTTTCTTTTCTTTTTCCAGATCACTTTCAATATTTTTTAATAATTCTCAAGTCCTACAGTTTTCACTTGGGCTACTAGGCCTAATAATAGTCTGACACTTCCTGTTCTGTACAGAAAGATTCTCAGTTGTCTGCTCATTATCAGCACAAAGAGGGTCAAACTGAAAGGAGACACCAGTGTGAATAGATAACACAGGATCCACCAGTCACAAGTGGAGATGGTCACAGTTCACCCTTTCACCTCCCTGCACACGGATTTATTCCCAGGTTACACAGCATGACTAGAAAACTCTCCTATAGAAGTCCATGGGACTGAGTCAGTCTTAAGCCTCCTATGTGCATGAAGCTACTGTAAAGCATCTCTCTGACTGCTGGTAAAGTGCAAACAAGGACTAGTGGCCAAAGTGAAAACTGAGCCCAGCTCTATTTGCCGTGGACGCCGAAAAGGTGTTTGACAACGTGAAATCGTCTTGGTTATATAAGGTCATGGCCAAAATGAATATACAAGGGAACTTTAGGGCTTTTACTGAGGCTTTATATGACCAATCGATGGCCAGAGTAAACACCTGGTTTCCTCTCAGATCCTTTTCGACTACAAAAAGGGGACACGACGGGGGTGCCCGCTTTCCCCATTACTATTTAATATTGCACTGGAGCCAGTAAATTAGATATATAGTCTCTTCCCTTATCTTAGAGGGAATAAAAGTGGGCAGAGAGGAGGTCAAGTAATGCTGCCTTGCAGATTACATTTTGCTTTTCTTGAATTCAACATGGTATCATCTTGGAAAGGTAATTGCATTTCTGAATCAAGTGGTACCCCTTAGTGTGTATAAAAATCAACATTCTAAAAAGTCACGCTTTTCTTAGGGGACCATGGAGGAAGGTACAGTTAAGAGGGAGTTCAGGTGGTCTCTTCCTCCTTGACATATTTGGGGATAAGAATGGGAAAGAAAGAACTCTTATTTATATAAATTGAACTATAGGCCCTTGATAGAAAAAAATACTAGGAGAGTTAAAAAGGGTGGAGTGCATTACAGTTATAAATTATTTGGTAGGGCGCAGCTGATAAAAATGATAAGCTTTGCACGTCTGTTGTATCCCTTGCAAAATTTGCCATTCTTCTGAAACATACGGATGTAAACAGGTTACAATCCGCAATTTGTCAAATTTTTGGGGGAATTCCAAGAGGCCTAGGTTTTCCCTATAAAAAGCTTAGTTTGTCCAAGTTGGACGGAGGTCTGAACCTTCCTAACATTAGAATGTTAATTTTAGCGGCTTTGGTGCGCCATGTGGGGGACTGGCTAAACGATGGGGCAATAGTTTCTCTAACTTACACCTTGAACGGCAGCTGGCTTGCCCGGAGAACCTGGTTGCACTCTTACATACGGCGGTTAGGGGATCTTCCCCGCAGTTAAACGGAGTGTGGTTCTCAGGGGACACTATTGCCACATGGAAGCATGTCAGGAAGCTGTTCACTTTGCCGGTCCATCTATCTAAATAAAGCTCCCATCTGGGAATTGCCCGCATTTCCGGCAGGATGGGAAAATAAGTTTTTCGAAGAATGGAGAAATAAAATATAAGATCTATAGGAGACCTAATCAATGGCAGGATAATAGGTTCATGACGTGGCAAGAAATGAAAGAGAAATACGGTTTCAGGGAGGGACAAGTCTTCCAATTCTGGCAAGTGATGGCCTTTTGTAAGTCTAAGATTAAAGATTTGGAGGCAGCAGAGACGCCAGGCATATTTGATGATCTGGTAAAGGGTCAGGATCGCTGTGGTTCCTTGTCCATGATTTACAGGAGATTATGTGACAGAGTGTTAGCGGCAATTAAGGAATCCTGCTTTCGTTCGTGGGAAAGGGAGCTGAGAGACGCCGAGATCCAGCAAAAAATCAGAGCAGGGTGGGGGAAAATTAGGGCTTCTATTATTAACGAAAACTGGAGGAGATTGTTCTTTCCCTTGGCTCACAAAGCCACTTGCGCGTTTAATCTTCCGTTAAGAAATGCCCCTGCGCACTATCTCAGGGAATGTCCCAAATGTAAGCTACAGAAGGCCGACCTGTTACATGGCATATGGCATTGCCCGAAGCTGAAGAAATATTGGGATGAAATTCTGTTGCTGATTAAGGAGGGGGTGGAATGTGGAGGTGCGGAGTGATCCTATAAGCACGATCTTCCATTATATCCTTGTAAGGACAACAGGACGGGAGAGACTCCTGCCTTATTAAATCACAAGGGGGTGCACACGTTATTACTGGTCGCTAAGAAGTGTATCCTAAGACATTGGTTGGAGGAGAGTGTCCCGACAAAGGATGAAGCTATCCTATTGATTAAGAGATTGCTAACCATAGATAGGATTGAGGCGGAAACAAATAAGAGCTCTTTATCTGAGAAGTTCTTTTAAAAAGTGAAGAGTTTTATAGTTAAAACTTTTTCAGATGAAGAGGTAGGGGCGCTGATGGATCACTTCCGCACTTCTGATTTTCTACCTCAGGAAAAATTGGCTGGATCCTTGGGCAGACTAGAGGTAGGGGACGATTTCATGACTAGGGAAGGGATAGGTTGTCTAAGAAAGGTTTCAAGGGAGGAATTCCCCGCACTGGGTAGGTGATCTTTTAGAATATTCCTTGAAGAGGAAAGAGTGGTTTCACAATAAATTTTTTGGTGACAATATTTTCCATTCCGGGGTTGCTGGTGGGTGGTAGGGGGGGGCTTTATAGGGATTGTTTAATATTGGCTCGGTTTATTTTTATGGATGTTAATATAATTAAATGGAGAAGTGTAAGCGTTAAAGGAGCATTTAACTGTTACCTATTGAAGTATTATATGTATATTGCGATGTGATTGTTTGTAAAGGATGACATTTCTCTTCTCAATAAAAATCATCGTTTAAAAAAAAAAGTGAAAACTGCAAGACTTAAGAATTATTTAACAATATTGAAAGTGGTATGAACAATGAAAAAAAAAACAAATTCCTAAAAAAAATAAAAAAAAGTTTAACATAAAAATGGGACTTAAACAATGACTCATTTTTTTGATGACACATTCCCTTTAAGTCTTCTAGTTACTTATAACTGTGCTATAAAGTACACCTCTACACGTTCACGTCTTGTCCTTTTCCACGTGTGTATGTTTAAGCTTATGGAGCGTCATATATTTGAGGTGGTCTGCAATGCTTTATAGCACAAGTCAAGAGGGATAAGTAACCAGAACAAAGTATTTTTTGCAATGTAGTGACATGTTTTCCTTTACTGGGCAACAAATGCAAAATAATGTCTTTGTACATAGAGATTTGTGACTAACGACTTTCTTTTTTGTTTTTTTTTTTCTTTCCCCACCTAAAGTGGATCTGTCATCAGAATATAAGGTCTTATGTGCTGGCAGCCTTCCAGCAGTGATTGACAGGGTGCTGTGTATCTGCGGGAGGAGGAAGGGCGAGAGCTCTCCTTATGAATACTCATAAACTGTTTTGTGTAGTCTTAGCCAAACTGCATAATATTCATTCTGCTGGTTAGCAGCGAGAAGAGCGGGCATTTCACTATACTGTGCAGCCTCTTAAAAGAAATGTCATAAGGAAAACGACTTTGTTTGCATCGTGCTTTTAGGTCTTGTTGTGTGTTTTGGTTTTTTTTCTCGTCATGTCACTAAATATATTAAAAAGAAAAAAAAAATCTATAGTTTTCATTTTCACCACCAAGTCGAATACTTCCTGCTCTGTTTACAGTCACATTTTAGCAGTGTCCTCTGTCACTCCTGGCAGGATTATGATGAAATATGCCACCATATAGGGAACACGGGTTTTAACCATTCACAGTAGGTTGTCACCCCTCACCCTTTCCTTCCCACTACAAGTAGTATAATGTTGTACCGTGTTGGCCATAGGAAGTAGTAGAAGATTGAAGAAATCAGGCGATACCTTTTTCAGGCTAACTGAGTATATTTGATGGTGAGCTTTCTAGAGCACTAGCTCCTTTCTTCAGACATGTTATAACTCATGTCTGAAGAAGGGAGCTAGTAATCTCAAAAGCTTACCATCAAAAATACTCAGCCTCTGAAAGGTATCGCCTGATTTCTTCACTTTCCCACTACAAGGTCATAGCGCATGTCTAAAAAATTCTCCCATAGAAATCAATGAGTCAGGCCTTGTTCAGACTCCAATGTAGTTGTGGTTGAAAGCCGGACAGCCAAGATGGCTGTCCCATGATTATGTACAGAAAACAGAATTAAGAGATCTACAATGGGGAAAATAAAAATCCATAAGAAAAGAATGTCCATATCTGGTTTTAATTGGTAAAAAAAAAAAAACATATACACATTCCTTTTAAACTAGGCTGTATAGTGTAATGATAGATCTGCTTTATAGGACTTAGAGGTTTTCTTATTACAAAGATTAGCTTTCAACATAAAAGGACAGTTAAATGCAGACTTTTTTTTAATTCATTGGTCAGTAGGAGGTGTTTTACTTTGTCTATTAGAGAAAGAGACTTTTGGGGCAGATTTATCAATAGTCTTATTTTTAGACAGTCTTACAATGCTCCACATTTATCATAGTGTTGATAAATCTGGCATAGGTTAGAACTGTCTAGTCTAACTTTGTACCACAATTAAGTTGGCTTACTTTTACGCCAGAAACTGCGACAAAATGCGGGCATTTTTTGTAGCATTTAAGCCACTCCCCTTTTCTCAGCCACACCCCTTTTGTCGGACGAGGCGCAGAAGCGTCTGAAACTGTCTAAAACACATAGTAAATTTTTTGGGGCGCAAATGGAGCCAGAATTCTGGCTCAACTGCTTTGATATATCTTCCCCTTTGTACTCTGAAGTGCACACAGGTTTCCTACATAACAGGTGGACGTCTGTTATCTGAGCAGGGAGTGAAGTCACCCCACTGATCAGCCAAGCTAAATAACTTATATCTAACAAGATTAGCTTCACTGAAAGGTTTATGTGCTGTGAGGACTGAAAAGCATGGCTTTATCTGTAATCTTGTTGGAGATAAACGATCTTCTGCACTGTCAGTAAGGGCTCAATAAAAGTTGAATATGCCAGTCACTGCTGTAGAACCAACCACAGCCCAAGGAGACAGAGTAAGTGCAAGACTGCTAAAGCTCAGTGAAGGAGTATTCATATTAAAAGGGGTTTTCTCAGTGTCACAAAACTCCTAGTACAGAAAAGCTTACAAAAATATAATGGATGAACAGCTCCACGTCTTGGTGTAAGGCAGTATAGCAGTAAATATGAAGGCAAAAAGCAATTCCCGCACCAACCTCTTCAGATAAAATCTAAAAACAACTTTATTCCAAAGGAAGTTAAGATTCAAAATGCAAAACTAACAGTGAAAGCAAAGTAGGTATGGAGAAGGCAAACTATCCTATGCGTTTTGAACAAAAGTTCTAACTCGTGGTTTTTGTTTTTGTATTTTATATTTGCGTTGGTTTGAGCATTGTTTTTTGCTTCTTTGGGCATTTTGTACTCTGTGCATTAATGGCAGGGATAAAGGGGTTTAATCAGCCTGCAGATCCATTGATGTGTAAAGACTATTGGGCGAACCCCACTAACGCTGACCCCTGCGTGTAGCCTCCCAACTGTTAGAAGCATCAGCTACTATTGTGCGCAAGTGACACCAAGGACATCGCAGCATTACAAGAACTTGATACCAAAAGTTTAATGGCAGTTAATATACAGGTGATCTCCTTATTACTAGGCCATATCTTTAACGGGCATTTCCCCTGTTATATTTCGTGTGGCTCAGCACCGTATGTGTAGACCTCTGCCTGTAAGGGAGTAAAGATAAGCCGCTATGGCCATGTGTGGTTAGCAGGGCTGTGGAGTCGGTGGCTATTTTGCAGGAGTCGGAGTCGTCATAAAAGGGACCGACTCCCAAATATATAATAAGTTGGTCCAGTTAGTTCGATGGAAAGAGCAAGAGGAATTGGGTCCGGCCAGTGTTACTGCTCCCATTTCTTCAGTCTTATCACATAAGGAGTGTAATTGATGACATGGAGCAGGCAAAGCGCTGCCCCAGGGGAAAAGATTCTGCTCCCATGGCAAACAAACTTCAGCAAAATTTTTCACCTGTTTTCAAAGAAGTAGAAGGGTTTAACCATTCATCAAAACTGACTGTGGCAATTCCTTTATACCCTGACATTGTTAGAGATGTTACCCCTGTGGTTATCGTTTTGCCCCCGACCCAAGTTAGTGTAGAGAGGCCGTTCTCTAGCCTGGAAATAAGGAGATCAGATGTGAGGTCATGTATGCAGGATCTGATGGAGGCAATATTATTTCTCAGAACAAATTCAGAGACTTCACAAATGTTCCTGCAGTGTTTTGCATATTTACAACTTTTTGTGTGTCCTAAAGTCATGTCCAATAAATATATTTTACACTGACAAGCAAAATGGTAACAATGGTTTGAACTTGTGACTTTCAGGCTCCATATCTCTCCATCCACTACAGCTTTGTACATGAGGCTACTGTAATATTTATTATACAGTCATCTTACCTATCTTATACATAAATTTGACTTGCAAGTATTTAGCATCTGCTTAGTTACTGTTTTGCTCCTACAAATCAAAATGTTAATTTCTATTATTTTGTTAGTATTTGGTGAATCCACCTTTGGCTTTCAGCTCTGCCTGAATCCTACTGGGCTCTGGATCAGATCAGCAGGTTTTGACCAAATCTAAATCCCAGGTCTCTTCTACACATTCCCAATGTTGGTGCAGACTGGACTTGGATACAAATACAGCTTTTTCTTTCTCTGCCCACAAGTGTTCAAAAGATCAAAACATTGTTACCCTTTAGCTTGTGTCTGTTCTACCTAAATAGCTTGATTATTGTATCATAAGGTGATAAACAGCTGGATGTTACCATTTTACTACAGTAAAGTTATTACTTAAACATGCGCCATGTTTGAGGGAGTCGGAGGTTTGGGAAATTGAGGAGTCGGGGCTTCGGCTTGCCGACTCCACAGCCCTGGTGGTTAGAGGGAAGTGAATTCTAGTTTGGTAAAGTCTGTACAGTATTTCTCTAATTCTTGTCTTTCAACATCCTTTATCTTCCCTGAGTAAAGGAGCAGAATGTAGATCTGATTGGTATAAATAGCAAAAGAAGGGTATATTCGAAAACCTCATGAGTTTTACATATGCATACCTCTACTGCACTTATTGGCTTTCTTGGCTCATGTGACTACAGAGGGACAAGCATACAGAATTTAAAGAAAAGCTAAACCTAGAAAATGCATGGAAGGTAACCTCATACCCAATTTTCTACTTTTCATCTCCTCCTCCTCCCCTTTTGATCCTATTTTGACTCGTATGACAAAATTGAGATAATATATGTAAAGAAACCTTCTCTATTTCTAAAAAGGTTGGTTCTTTCCCTTCTCCACAGTGTTCTTGGTCTGGCTGCAACAAACAATCCCTGAAAACAAATTAACAAACCATTTTAACATTGATCTATTTTTATTTTTTTAATTCCGAAAGGAAGTTTATTGAACTAGAAAATGCAAAACAAAGCATATAAAGCAAAGACCATGCAATACAAAGTATCCGAAAAATCATACAAAGCAAAGCATATAAAGCAAAGACCATGCAATACAAAGTATCCGAAAAATCATACAAAGCATATAAAGCAAAGACCATGCAATACAAAGTATCCGAAAAATCATACAAAGCAATGTAAAAAAATTCCCATGCAAATACAAAGTATCCGATAAGAATCAACAAAGCATATAAAAATAAGCCATGAAATCAAAGTATCCGAAAAATATACAAAGCATTAAGAAAAAAATTACATACAGTAAACCCAAAATGTATTTGAGCTGACAATAAGACAGCTCAGCACTAGCAGTACTAAAAGTAAGGCATACAAGTTGCAAATGTAAAAGATTAGACTCTGCATAATAAGTGCGCGCACCTCAAACTCTTGCTAAAAAAAGCAATTGAAGCCTAAAGTAGCTAACAAACAATAGAGACATAGAAGGGGGGTTACTGACAACAAATAAGGTAGAAAGACTAGTAATACAGCAGGTAGAATACACACCGGTCACAGCCTTGTCCAAAATACGCCAGCAACCGATTCCAGCACCTAAGGGCGGCCTTCCAGCCATGAGACAGAATCCAGGCAGACTCCCATCCAACGCAAAGGGCACCCGCCCGTCCCAAGGGTCCCGTTCTTAGGATAGCAGATAATAGGCGGAAGACTTGAACGTGAACCAGTAGAACCCACATTTTATTAAACGGAGTAGTTGAGCGGGGGAGTGGGCCACCAATTACTCCATTCAACATATAAAATTGATTTCATTGTACCAATCTTCGATAGAAGGGGTAATATAAGATTTCCACCTCTTAGGTATCACCGTTTACATTGATCTATTTTTTTTTTTTTTTTTTAATACATGTCAATAAAATTATTTCCAAATTTTATACATCATGAAGAGGTGAGTAGAAGTCTGGATAGCGGGGCGGCTGTGGATATTGTGTTTAGACTTTGCAAAGGCGTTTGACACTGTCCCTCATAAGCGTTTATTGGGTAAATTAGAAACCATTGGATTAGAAATAACCGTGTGTAATTGGATTAAACACTGGCTATCGGATCGTTCTCAGAGAGTGGTGGTAAATGACTCCTACTCTGAGTGGTCCCCGGTTGTGAGTGGTGTGCCGCAGGGCTCAGTAATAGATCCACTTTTATTCAACGTATTTATTAATGATATAGTGGAAGGGATCAATAGGACGGTTTCTAATTTTGCAGATGACGCCAAGCTATGCAGGGTAGTGCAATCTATGGAAGATACTCATAAATTGCAAGCAGACCTGGACACACTGAGTGTTTGAACCTCATTTGCCAAGTGGATGCCCAATGTGGATAAATGTAAGGTTCTGCATCTGGGTAGAAATAATCTACAGGTTTCATATGTCCTAGGGGGAGAAAAACTTGGAAAATCGCTTGTTGAGAAAGATCTGGGCGTTCTTGTAGATCATAGACTACAGAACAGCATGCAATGGCAATCAGCTGCCTCTAAGGCAAGATATTGGCGTGTATTAAAAGAGGCCTGGACTCGCGAGACAGGGATATAATATTACCACTGTAGAAAGCATTGGTGCAACCTCACTTGGAATATGCTGTTCTGTTCTGGGTCCAAGTTTATACAAGAGATGTAATGGAGCTAGAGAGCGTGCAAAGACGAGCAACCAAACTAATAAGGGGAATGGAGCATTTCAGTTATGAGGAGAGGTCAGAAGAATTGACCTTATTTAATCTTGATATGAGATGTCCCAGGGGGACATGATTAATATATATATATATATATATATATATATATATATATATATATATATATATATTAAACGGTCCCTACAAAAAGTATGGGGAAAAATTATTTCATTTAAAGCCTCCTCAAAAGACAAGGGGACATTCCCTTCAGGTGGAGAAAAAAAGGATTTAATCTCTAGAGGAGAAAAGCGTTCTTCACTGTAAATCTGTGGAATAGCCGCCTGAGGAGCTGGTCACAGCAGGAACAGTTGGGAGTTTGAAGAAAGGCTTAGATAACTACCTGAAACTAAAGAATATTAATAAGTATGTAGCCATGTAAAATTCTGGATCCTGGCTGGTGGCGGCTCTGGGGCCAGAGATGGGGTCTCCCCTGGAGCAGGTTGGTTCTTGCCTTGTGGGTTTCAGGGTATTCACCAGTGGTGAGGCTGGGCTTAAAATCCTTGTCTCCCTCCCTTCACCCACATTTTCCCCACCCTTGGTTGAACTTGATGGACACGTGTTGTGTTTTTGTTTTTTTTTTTCTTTTTTTTTTTTTTTTTTTCAACCGTACTAACTATGTATGACAAACTGTAGTACTCCATAGTAATGAATGGCATCAAAGTATGCACAAAATGTTGCACCCACACAATACAAGAGATTTGGATTGCAACAGTGGCACTATGAGAAGGAAAAGAGACTGCATAACACTTACAGAACACATAAGAGTATCAAAAACCAATGCATGTTGTGGGATTCCTGTTAATTCCTACCTTATTGGCAGTATAATTGCCTTGAAAAGGACTGCCCCGTCCTGTAGGGGCTTACCCTAGATAGGGGGAATAATGGAAACAGGAGTTGCACTGTCCCAAGAAAGAATAGGATAAGGAGATACTAATATTGTGTGTATTATATACATTTTCTCTAAAATGACCTAATTAAAAATTGCACATTATGCTTCCCGATGGAGTTATTATGGGAATAAATGACAGTGCCCTAAGAGATGCACTTAAAGGGGTTGTCTCATCTCAAAGTTTAATAGTATGCATGAATGAAATAATGCTGCTTTGCTCTGTCACTTCCTGGTCAAGCTGTCTGTAATTAGCATATGAGCTCCGTGTATTCAGACTGCTGCTAATCAGATAAATCTCATGCTGTCAAGACCAGGGAAGCTTCTGAGTTAAAGTAAACACACAGATAACACAAGCTCTCGCTGTCCAGAGTTCTGTGCTGCCTCAACCTGTGTGATGACATCACTCCCTGCTATCAGATAGAACAAACAGCAGGGGAGAAGGAGTACACAGGTCGGTCACTTGGGGAACCAGAGAGCGCACAGAAGGTGATAAAATCACTTGTAGCGCCTTAACAAAAAAAATGAACAATGCAATATATTTGGAAAACATCTTTATTTATTGATCCCAACATGTTGAAAGCTAATCTTTGTAGCAAGACAACCCCTTTAAGTAATATGATTGAGGTGAAGTAACCTTATCACCAAAAAAGTGAAATATTAGGGATGTGAATCCTTATACGAGCTGTAACAAAACTGACTGCAGCAGGAGCCTCTGCCCTTTCTGCAAGATTTCTACAAGACTTTTTAGAACATGCAGATACTCCTGCAAACAGAGCGGACAAGGTTATCTCTAGCTTTACTTTAACCATTAATTTCTAGGTTTGGTGTTACTTTAACTTGGGCCCCTTGAAATTCCACCTATTGGCATGAAGAAAGGGGATATATATATATATATATATTTATATTATATATTTATTTTTATTTTTTTTTTTTTTTTTTTGCACTTCAAACCACCTTACTGTATCTGCATTGTTTTGTATGAGCTTTTCTTTGAGGTGACATTGACTTTTTTATTTTTTTATTTTTCAGCATTGGCCGTTCCTGGGGATGGAATAAATCCACCGCAGAAGATCCTTTTCCCGGCAGAGAAACTGAGACTAAAATGGCAGCGGATACAAAAGGTTGGAGCTGGTCTCCAAAACCTTGGCAATACTTGCTTTGTGAACTCTGTTCTGCAGTGTTTAACATACACTGCGCCTCTTGCTAACTACATGCTCACTCGAGAGCACTCCAAGACTTGTGAGTATAACTTTCCATATCATTTTCAGCTTGCTCAGCTGGTTAGTGAGGTCCCGAGTGCGCCCTCCTGTTCAGCTTTTACTGCTGCAAGACCACTCTTAGCATGTTAGTCACCGTGCCTTGAGCAAGAGCGCGCTGGGTGTTGTAGTGCTCCAACAGCCAGTGATCAGATGGTTGTTTGCTCCTGTTTAAGGCTGTGACATTGGTAGAAGGAAATAATCCTATGGGGTATGGTGTCCTACTGGCCCATCCCCGAAAAGGAATTAGATATTTTTTTTGCTCATACACTAATCCTATATACATTCAGTCTAAATGTGCCCCAGTGGGAAGCAGAATACTCTGACCTGACTGAAAGCCTGCAGCGAGGGAAATGGAGGAAAGTGGGTTGTTTTTTCTTTCAATTCCTACTCTGATCTCCCGTTTCCTTTAATGTTTCTAGCTGTAAGTTCTTGATGCTAAGCAGCACTGGCTTCAAGCAAGATTGCAACCTATTGCTAAACTTGTCCACTATAATCCTTGCCAGTGTCAGCAAACTTGCCCCGCTGTGCTGCGACACTTAAGTCCTTCCTTGAGCAAAGGCTCAGGAGAGCAAATGCTCACGTTATCTTGCTCTTCAACACCTACAAGCTATTTTGGAGTTTTTTGGCCCTGGACTCAAGGAGCAGCCCAGGATTTGGATGATACAGCCATCATTTTGGGCAGGTATATATTTTCTGCACATCAATGTCCAACAACTACTCCCTGAAATAATTTGGTTTATTTCTATACCAAGTATTCGTCTAGTGCAACAGTACAATGGAGTGGCCATCTAATCTTAAATGCCCACATAGCCCCCCCATCCTCTTTATATATGTAAGAGAGGTCATCCTGCTGGACTAGTGAATTGTGCATATGTAACTACCAATAAGGCCCAATTCCTGAGATTAAATACAGGTATGGGATCTATTATTCTGAATGCTTGGGGTTTTTCTGTACTGTGAGGCACTCTAGCTTTATTTTTAAGTCATTTCCCTGATACTGCTCTCCTTGCACTTTTTCAGTCTTTGCTTTTCTGAACTCTGTCTAGCTGCCTTTGGCTAAGAGACCCCATACCTGTATACTGTATATGATTTCTTTGAGTTGTTAATAGCCATTGATAACTTTTCTGGTGAGCGCTTTGTCGTTCAACGGACCTGATTCTTGCAAATATCAAATAGATACATTTGATAAAGTCTGCCCCCTTAACTTTTTGTAAAATTTTTTTCAATCATTAGTTCCTGCAACCAATATAAGGACATATCTCTATAGAAAGAGCAAGTAGTAGTTTCTCTACTACTTGGATTACTAGCCTTTTGGGTTATTTCCACTAAGCCTCCGGGTCTCTACTAAGCTGTGCGGCACCATCATTTCTACTGTATAGACCAAGCACTTATGAACTAGTCTAATGTGCTACGCTTACTAGCGGTCATCCTTAGAAAAGTGCGTCCAATGAAGAGTGTAGAGAGCCGCAATATTGAATTCTTAAAAATAACAAAAAATTATGTAGCGGTATGATGTGCAGTTAGCCTACACCCATCAACCACTCCTCTGACCTAACCAGAGTATGTCGCTGTAGGCTTGTAACATCCAGTCACTTAAGTTACAAAGGTATTCTCATAAACACTCTTCCAAGTTAGTGTTGTTTCCACTATAGACTTTGATGGTAAATTAATATATGACATCAAAGTCTGATAGGTACAGGTCCCACCACTGGGAGGGGTCTCCAAGAGTATCAGTCCAGAATGAAGAGCCAGGTTCGCTTGCACACGACTTTCCATTCTGTTCTATGGGAGTTTTGAGTAGGCCAAACACACCGCACCCTTGTATTCGGCACGCCGTAGAACAGGATAGAGAGTTGTGCTCAAGCGCAACTAGCTCTGTTCTGCACTGATACTCTTGAGGACCCATTCCCGAGAGAAGTGTGGCTCCAAGAGCAGGGATCACACCTATCACACTTTGATGGCATATCGTAGCAGTATGTCATCAAGGTCTATGGTGGGAAAACCCCTTTAAAGAGGAACAGTCTGCAGAGAGGACATGTCTGTTTTATAGATACTTGTATTCCTCATGAAATAGCAGTGCTTTCATTCCTGTTAGATCACCTAAAAATGTAGGTATGAATTGACAACATGCTAGAGATATAGATATAGATAGAGATATATATATATATATATTTTCTTTTTATGGGGAATACAAGTGTCCTTCTAGAGAAGACTTGGACAGTCTTTGTCTCTGTATAATAATAGTAGACTATTCTACATTTTAAGCATTGTTTACCACTAAGTATTATTTGAGTGATGAGACTTAGGTCATCTTAGCTGATGTAGATCGCTAGTCCAAAAAGTCTCACAGAACATTTGGCGAGTGATTTAAAAAAAAAGCCGTCGTGGAGCGTCAAAATAGCTATATTTTTCAATAGGTTTCATGAATTTATTCCTTGATGCTTATGTTTCTTCCATCCGTTTGCTTTCAGGTCGTGAGCAAGACTTCTGTATGATGTGTGTGATGCAGGCTCATGTAGCTCAGGCCCTTTGTAATGCCGGAGGAGTCATCAAACCCACTAGTGTTATCAATGATCTGAGACGTAAGTTTCCATCGATTATAACTTTACATAACTAATGTTCTTCATCAGTCTGTCTTAGATCCACAGAAGCCACAGTGTATGTATATGTGTGTGTGTGTGTGTATATATATATATAAAAATATATTTACACACACAGGATGGGTCTGCTATTCCTTTAAATTGCACACTGCAAAATTTATATTAAACATTTCATTCATGGCTTTTGGAGGAAAAGAGCAGTGCACTTCCCTTTATAGAACTAGATTCCTTATGCCACTTTACGGCATGTCCAAAGATAATTTTTGGTGATGTTCATGAACATAGATTTTAATTATTTATTTTTGGAATGTTTACTTTATCGATGTGGACCACTGAGCTCTGGGTATGAACATAAGAATAGGCAGCACCATAGGGATTGTGGAGAAAGCCGTGGCCTGAACTAATGATGAGATAGGATGTGTGTCTTTGGGTCTGGGGATTTACACACAGATTCAGATTTTAAAAACCGTCAAAATCCGACTGTAAACCATCCCCATTGACTTTAATTCAAAATCCAAGTTGTAGTCCACAGGACGATTTTATCAAGGTTGGATCTCGAAACCGCAATTTTTACAAAAAACTTGTGTGGCTATGCTCTTAGACTACGTCAAATGTCCCTTAGATACTGCAGTCACAGATAACAATTCAGCGGAGTTAGAAAAAAAATAAATAAATAAAAAAAATAAAAAAAAAGCAGCTACCGTGTTTCCCCAAAAATAAGGCACCCCTCCACCCCACCCCTGAAAATAAGACATAGCGGAAGACATTTCTGCAGCTCTCCATACACAGGGCTGTCCCTGAGGGTGGGCAGAGAGAAAGATGGGGGGGGGGGGGGGGCAGGTGTTCCCAAGACCCTCTCAACCCGGGAAACAGCCCTGGGACATATTGTTGTAGAAGAGTTTTGAAGGACCTGTGGAGGGAGGTCATGTGACTGTGATGTCACCAAAGGTCCCGAACATTCTAGGACATGAGACTGTACAAGGGAGGGATGGGGGGAGAACAGAGCAATGATACTGACACACACACATCTCACAGGATGGCTGATGGGGCATGCTGGGACTTCTAGTTCTACAAGTCCCAGCATGTCACATTTGCCATCCTTTGAGATAAGTCACTGCAGCTGCCATAAAATGTCCTTAACATACATATCTCCTATGGTTTGTGACTCTAAACTTTGATATATATATATATATATATATATATATATATATATATATATATATATATATATATATACACACTAGTATATCATGCTACAATTTATTTGTGGAAAAATAAGACATCCCCTGAAAATAAGGCATAGTGCATCTTTAGGAGCAAAAATTAATATGACGCTGTCTTATTTTCGGGGAAACGGGGTATGAGCCATCACCTATGAAAATAGTAGGCAAGCTGGTCAGTCATTTAAAGCATCATAGAGATAAAAGGTCTCACACAATTGAATGTAAAAACATTAGACGTTTGACAGCAGCTGTCAATCGGAAGAGTCAGGAGAAGAGAATGTAAACACTAAGCTATGCATATAAGGCTGGGCTGAAAAAAAAGAATGGTCTGCTTGCTAGTAAATCAGATTTTGAAAGTTACACATATGCTCACGCTGATATATACACCCTTTTATTGTAATGCTTTAGGAAAGAATATTAACAAACATCAGATTTGGTAACATATTTGGACGATCAACTAGTGAAGTCAAAACAAATATATTACAAAGTATATCATCCTAACAATACAAATGACGAGGTACACAGAACTATGTAGTTGTAGGACACACATTCATATCAGACATATATGCAAGGTACAAAGTATGGTACAGTTTAACCCCTTAATGACCACCCTATCTCAGAGGGGCTTTGGGTCACCCAGCACCGCAGCTGTGCTAGGAGCAGCGCTGTAGTTAACAGCTCCGTTCCTAGATCAATCCCCAGTGCTTAACCCTTAATCAAACGGCATTCCCCTTCTCCATGACCCGATGGAGCCCAGGTAACTTCTGAACAGTCAGCCCTGGGGACCTAAAGTAGCCCCAGGGCTGTGTGAATACAAGCCTGCAGTCAGGGCAAACTGTGTGCTGCAATGACTGCTGCCTGTGTCCAAAAAAAAAAAGAAAATTAAGTTATTGTGCATACATTACACACAAAACAAATGCACACATTGGATATCTACACAACCGTAATAACCTGTAGAATTCATCTAACTGGTGATCTAGTGTGAAATGTGAATGGTGTAAGGGAAGGGAAAAAAAATGTGCAGTAATTTATTTGTAAATTTTAAATATACCCCCAAAAAGACACAAGCCTTCATACAACTGGGTCACTTAAAAGATAAAGTTCCAACTGTTGAAATGCAAGGAGACAAAAACCACAAAATTTAGCTCATTAAGTACTTTTCAAGCTTGGGGCTTAAGAGGTTAAGGCCATCAACTAGACAGACTTTCAGCTGAACAGGTAGGGTTTTATAGCGGTTGTCTCATAACTGGCTTTCAGGGGCATGCAGCACCTACGTCATGATGCCAGTGCTCGCTCCCAATGCTAACACTCAGTCATTCAGCATTGGGAGTGAGAACATCTTTGTGATCAAGGCAAACTATAATAGTTTGGCCAGATCACTGAGCTGCCCCATGCCTCCTGCTCACAGTGAGTGAAGAAGTTATAAAAAGTTACATGCAGGGAGGGGGAGGGCTCTTCTCCGGCTTCTGTGTAGCTGAGAGGATGGGGGGGGGGGGGGCTGTTGCGCTGCCGGGTTACCCTGTATGTGCCTGCTCACTGCTATGGGGACTGCACTGAGGTGCTGCTGTGGATGCTGCTCTTATTACACTTCACTGTGCTGTGCTTTCTTCAGCTTGCATCGTACTGTCCATAAATCGGCTTCATCTCTGCTCTCCTGAATCCACAGCAGCACCTCATTGCAGTCCCCACAGCAGTGAGCAGGCTCACACAGGGTTAACCCGGCAGCTACACAGAAGCCGGAGAAGAGCCCTCCCCCTCCCTGCTGAGAATACACTGTGCTGTGCAAGACGGGCTCTGTGCGGGCTCCTGTCTCCGACCTGCTGACATCACCAGCACTGGCAGCCAGTGAGAGAAAAATAAACAGGTCGGTGGCTATAGTGATCTGAGGAGCTGATGCACTCCTACTACCTTGGATAACTCAAACTCTGTAATACATTTTTAATGGACATATTGGAAAGCAGCTTTTTTTTTAAAGATCTTTAAATTTAAACCTATTCACTGTAGTGAGACAACCTCTTTAACGCACTTAGATGTTTCATGAGTGCGTGGTGGGGGGGGGGATTACATATGTTTACGTCTGTTGCTGCTCCACAACCTCTTTAACAGGTCATGTAAGGATAGTCTCTGTAAGTTATTGGGTAACTGAAATGTACTGTGCCAAGCATGTGGACTATTATACATTAAAAATCTTTTTTTTTTTTTTCCCCCCCCTCATCATGGCAAAAGAGTTCACACTGTGGTCGTTTCTGACATGTCTGCTGTAGTAAATGCTAATGTTTCATTTGAAATAACATTTCTGTAGTCTCTTCTCCTCTAACTCTGTGTTGTGCTGTTCCTCTGTTATTTCTCCTACAAATTTCTGAATCTGCCAGCTGGGTGTTACCAGTTGGGGGGAGTAGAAGGTGTCCCTGCACAGGCTCACAAAATCCGTGTTAGCAGAACCAGTTTGTGCTGGGAACAACCCCAATTTGGTAATTCCAGTCTGACTGATTCAATAATAAATTCCTAGAAGGAATAACACTCTTTTAATGATCCATGATTGGTTTGTAATGTGGGAAAATGTCTATGCATGTGTATTTTGGGGGTTTTTGTTGAGTGTTGAAAAACTGCAACTGACCAACAAAATGGCACTGAAAGTAAGAGGAGAAAAGCAAAAACTCTAGTGTTGTTTTATATTTGCCTAATGACTTCCCACTAGCTGCTTCAGTTTTTGCAAAAAGTATGGAAATCACATGCAAAAATGCACCTAACACATGTGACCCCAGCCTAATATTCCTAAAACCCATGTCCAGTAAGAGAATTCAGCTGCCTTAAACCATCTTTAACAATTCAGATATCACAAGCAGGGGGTTGTGATATGCTTTACACAATTCTTTTGTATAGTGGTTTATTGCTTGTGAAGTTCTTTATTATATTAATACCTTTTATTTTCCTATCTGCTTTAGGTATCGCAAAGCATTTTCGTTATGGAAGCCAAGAAGATGCTCATGAATTTCTTAGATATACAGTAGAGGAAATGCAAAAATCCTGTCTCAAAGGTTGTTCTAAGTGAGTAAAATTTTACTAGTAGCATTACATTTGTGCAGTCCAGACTGATGACCCCTTCGAAGCTTAACCCTTAGGCTATGTTCACGCTGTTTTTTGACTCTTATTTTGGGGCATATCTCATGCCAGAATACACCCCAAAATAAGCATCAATGTTATAGTAAACATCTCATTGCCAATGTGCCTGCAATGAATCGACGTGTCGACAAATACTAAAGTATAGGAGACAGAAATCTGTCTCGAGTGTTATCTTCATTGAAATTCCGTGCTGAGAACATTAACCTATGTGAACGTCCCATTAGGGTATATTCACATAGTTGGACGTTTATTTTACAGCTTCCAAATAGTTTTAAAATTTTGTGGCAGGGCGCGGATTTGTATCAAAAACATGCCGCACTTTGCATGAGGCATTTTGCAGCTCTTCATTGTTTCCTATGGGAATTTTACTTGCCAAAAAATGCCTCAAAAATCGACATGTCTCTTATTTAAGTGGACAAAAAACGGAGTCATATGAACGAAAACACGGTTTTACCGTATATACTCGAGTATAAGCCGACCCGAGTATAAGCCGAGTCACCTACTTTTGCCCCAAAAAACGGGAAAACTTATTGACTCGAGTATAAGCCTAAGGTAAAAAATGCAGCGGCTACTGGTAAATTTTAAAAATAAAAATGGATACCAATAAAATTACATAGGCAGTTTAATGTCCCCCATAGGCAATCATAGGCAGATATATGGCCCTATATGCAGGTATAGGCAGGTATATGTTCCAAAAGGCACGTATATGGCCCCATAGGCATGTAATAGGCAGTTATATGTCCCCCATAAGCAGGTAATAGGCAGGTATATGGCCCCATACGCAGGTAATAGACAGGTATAGGGCCGGCTGTAGGCAGGTATAGGGCCGGCTGTAGGCAGGTATAGGCAGTTCAAAAAAATAAAAAACAATCCCTTACCTGGCTCCCCGCTGCTTCGTCTCCTCGCCGCTCCGGACTCCCACGCGCTCCTCGGGTCTTCTCGGCACAGGCGGGTGACGTCATCAGGCCGCGCACGCAGCGTGATGACACACGCTGCCTGTGCCGGGAGCTCCGGACAGCCGCCAGTCTGCGGCCGCCCGGAGGCCACTGCGGAGCACGGAGCGCTCGCTCTGTGCCCCGCAGTGGTATCCCTTCACCTGTGTGCGCTCCGGAGGAGTCGCATATAGGTGAAGGGATCGCGGACAGTGCCCGGGCCACCGCAGCGCCCGAACACTGTGCGCTCACTCGGCGTTCAGTTATATGCGCTCCCTGAGGAGTCGCATATAGCTGAAGCGTCCCTGTCGGCGCACGGGCCATCGCAGCGCCCGAGCACCGACAGTGACTCGAGTATAAGCCGAGGGGAGATTTTTCAGCACATTTTTTGTGCTGAAAAACTCTGCTTATACTCGAGTATATACGGTATATAGGAATCAAAGGAAATGAACTGGAGGCATTTTATAGTCCTTTAATTTTTTTTATTTATTGTTTTGGGGCAGAATCCATTCCAAAGCCATGCTGAAAACGGCTTCCAAATCAGCCGTGAACATACCCTTAGGGCGCGTTCACACGGCACAGGACAAATACTGGCGGGGGGAGGGACGGCTTTTCTCCGATGAGCGGAGAACAGCGCTCCCCCCCCCCATTGAGAAGCACATCTTCCGACGGAAGATGGTGCATGTTCAATGTTTTACCGCCGGCGGCAAAACCGCCGGGCGGAAAACCCGTGTAGTGGGGACTGCTGCACGGCTTTTCCATAGAGAACCATTGTGCTCATTTTCAGGCAGTCTGAAAAACCACAAACCGGCCGAAAACCCGTGCAGTGGGGACATGCCCTTAGGGTGCGGCCACAGGGCAAGTGTAAAATGCTGGTCGGATTCTGTTTAAGAATCTCGCCAGTATTTTATCTTTTCCAATGACTGTAATCCGCCTCATTCTTTCTGGGGGAAAGTCTGTTGAGCACACAATGCTGATTTTTTTTCCTTGGTGCTGACTTCTTTTCTGCTCTGAAGAATTGATATATTTGTTCTTGAGGAAGATTCTGTGCAGAATCTTCATCTCACATCATGATATAGGCTGACAATCAATGTCGAATCCATATTCGGAATCCACGCTTACTGGTGTGGATTGATCGCTGATTCGGCGTCGACATTTTCAACACTGCAGATCAGCCAGTTGACTGTACCTCATGCACACATGCCGGCTGATTACAATCAGGCAACTGTGAAGAGCTGAATATTGGCTTCATTTCATTATAAACATTGAGTACAGTGCTGGAATATCTGCGTCATAGCAGCTGTGAAATAAAGGATCCGCATCATGGGTACAGATTTATTTATTTTTTTTTTTTGAGCAGGACATGCAAGCTCTTAATAGTTGGCGACAATGCCTGTCCACGGGTGGTGACTATGTTGAATAATAGGGTTTTTGTAGCCAAGGTGGTAGTGTTATTAGGCCGGGTTCGCATGTTGCGTTTTTTTTGAATACACCAAAAAAAGCTCATGCATTTTTTTTTTTTTTCAATTAAAGGGGTTTTGCCACGATCTCATTTCATAGCTCCTGCATCCAGCTCTTCAGCTCTGTGTGCTCAGAAGGGGGCGTGTGTGATTTGTTTGAATTACATATCATGTGACCCAGCAGGATGACATCACCAGGCCTTTCCTCTCTCTGATCAAAGAAAGGTCTGTTTATTTACAGAGGTACAAGTAGCTACAATGTAGCCTAGAGGTAATGCTTTTTACCTCCCGACACAAGGGTCCTAGGTTCAAATTCCTGCAGGAACCAAACCCATGGATTTTTTTTTTTTTTCTTTATCAATACACATAGCTCATTGAGGTTCCTTTTTTAATTTATTTGCACTGTTTCACTACTTAATAAGGAGTATAGGGGACAGAAGTAGAATGACAACACCTGGGGGTTGAACACAGGAGCGGAGAGGTTATTTCTGGGCATGTGCGACCAGGACTGAGGAGCTCGCAGCCCTGGTCGTATCCTCTGGAGACGAGCTGTAAACAATGGCTCACTAAAAGGGCAGCTAAAGCAAAAATGGTGCAGAATTTTTAATAAGGATGAATGGTGAAAATGTTATTTTAAATTTGCAAGCTTCCCACGTCAATTTTACTTCGTGGCAAAACCCCTTTAACAGAATTTGAATCTGGTTTTCATAATTTGTTAATTTATGTAAAAAAAAATTGCATGCTGAAGCATGTGGGTTTTTTTTGGTTTTTTTTGCATGCATATTTACTGCATGGGTTTTTTCTACATTCATTTTTGTTGCATCTTGACTGCATAAAAAATGCAACCTGTGAACCCAGCCTTATGTGTTTTTTGTTTCTGTTGCAGCTTTAGTGTTAGTAGGAGGCAGTAGTTTTGAGGGACCCTCCTATAGAACATTGAAGTGTTGCTCATTTTGTCACTAAAACCATAAACTACAGCTAAGTTGGGGACACAAGAAAAACTGGTTTTTAATCTTTCATCCTAATCTCTGCATTTCTTTTGTTGCAGCTTGGACAGACATACACAAACAACAACTTTTATACATCAGATATTCGGTGGTTGTCTACGTTCTCGAGGTAAGATCTCAAGGTCGGAACATTTGTGTTCATGTTAAAGGGGTTGTCTTGCTACATACACTGATAGAACATGCCATCAATGTCTGATATGTGCGGGTCCCACCTCTGATCTCTAGGCCGAGCCTCAAAAGCTCTCCATTTTGAACAAAGAGCTGGTCAGAACTCTTCTATTAAAATCAATAGGTCCTGAGTATAGCCGAGCGTGCCGTGTCCCGATCAGACATTGATGGCATATCCCAGCGATATCCCATCAGTGTCTGTAGTGAGCCAGCCCCTTCAAGAGTCCTTTACTGGCTCTACTGGTGTTCTAAAATGGAAACATTGTAATTAAAAATTGTATTAAAAGAAAAAAAAAAAAAGTATGCCTTACTTTTTATGTTAATGTAGTTTTTGTTTTTTTATTTTTACAGTGAAATGTTTAAATTGTAAATCCGTTTCTGACACCTATGATGAATATCTCGATATCCCACTGGAGATAAAGGTAACGCATTTGTCCTCCTTTTTTTTTTTTTTTTTTTATGTTCTGAAATCATTAACCGGATTTATACATGATGGGACAATCATTTTCGTTACATGAGTTCTTTGGGACACACCTTATCACAGGGTGCCCTGCTGTAAACCATAAGGGAAACCTAATAACTGGTTAATTCCCTGCCACGCCATCTCCAGGGAAGAAGTGTCACATTTTGCCATAAATTGATAGGTTGTCTGCGTAAGGGTATGTTCACACGGCGTGTTGGGTCTGTGTGAACATACACTTTTAGATGCCTGTTTGGATCCATCTGTCAGACCCCAAACGGACCCAAACGCACACCTAACAAATAGCAATGTGAATGAATCCTACATCAGCGTTCACACGAGTGATCGCCAATGCGTGTCTCGCTGCGTCTTTCGGATCTGTTCCAAGAATGGACATGTCAATTCTTGGTCCGAAAGACGCAGCAGGCACCCTATTTAAAACTATAGGGTGTGATCCTACTGAATCCAACACGCATGTTGGATCTGTTTTGGGTACGATCGCAGCTGCGTTTTTGGATGCAATTTTTCGGCTCTAACACGGATCCAAAAACGCTGTGTGAACAAGCCCTAACTCTGACTTGTGAGAAAATTGCAGAGAAAAGTCAGGTAAACGCTCACCGGTAAATGTAATTCATCCTAAGGCCATGTTCACACGGCTTAAAATGGGCCGTATTTCGGTCCGTAATTACGCGCCGAAGTGCGCCAATTACGGGCCGAAAACGGCCCATTCATTACGGTAATTCACAGTTCTCTCATAAGAACTATGGATTACGTCTCCTCTCCCCGCCCGGCGAAGCCACCGGCGGGAGATAATTGACATGTCATTTTCTAGCGGCGTATACGCGCCGCTAGCATGATAGTCTATGGGCCGCGAAGTGCTGGCCCCCTGCTTACTACTCCCCACTCGACCTGACAGCCCCGTCCACATCGTGAGTAAATTGCGGGCGAAATTACGTCCCGTAATTAAGCCGTGTGAACATAGCCTAAGTCTGCAAAGATCCTTTCTTCACACGTTGCAAAGCAGAGTATGGAATCCGGCATTAAGATCCAGAGTGGTAGAATGGAGAAAGATGCATCTTTCTCCATTCTAACTCTTACTTGTACCTGACAATTCATAGGGACTCTGTAGTCCCTCTCCCTAATAGATAATGGTCTTGAATGGCTACGTCACCATCTACTAAACTCTTTGTATAAGATTTTAAAGGGATGTTCCCACCATAGACTTTGATGGCAAAATTGAAAGTCGTGCACAAGTGCAGCCAGCTCTCCATTCTGAGCCAAACCTTTAGGAGGCTTATTTCTGAGGTAGATGCGGATCCCACCTCTGGGACCTACACCTAGCAGACTTTGATGGCATAGCCTAACACTATGTCTTTGAAGTCTGTGGTGGGAACACCCCTTTTAAGCATCTTACCGGGTTTGAGTAGTTCTCCAGGTAACACACCTACCTTTTTTTTTTTTTTTCATGGATATTCGTTAGCTTATGATTCCAAACGAACAAGAATTGCAGCCCGTATCTTGGTTTGTGGTGGCTGAGAAATTGTAGGTTTCATTTTAAATGTAAAGTATTTCTCAATACCTATTTTTCTGTGAGAACAACTTGCACAAAAGATCCTTCTGTAGTTGAGAAAAATAATTTTACATGTTCTTGCAGAGCATTCAGAGATTCATGTGTTGCAGTAATTCCTTCATCACTTGTGTGAATCATAGCAGCAGATTTTGTATTAAATGAATAAAGGATTTACAATAGTAAATGGCTATCAATTTGCCAACAAAATCCTGATTTTATTTTGCAGACCTCCCACAGTGTAAATAAAGCACTGGAACAGTTTGTAAAAGCAGAACAACTTGATGGGGACAACGCATATAACTGCAGCAAGTAAGAACAGCTACATAATTTATATTTATTTTTAAATATGGGGTTGGTGTTTTTACAACCTTACAGAAGTTGGTTTAGGTGGTAAATGAAGTGATGCTGAAAATCACTAGCACAACTGGATGTTCAAGGGGTTATGCAGGAGTTGAAAGATTTTCATAGAACGCTATAAACCGCATTAATATGGAAAAGTAAAGATATTCCACTATCTTCATATGTTTTTGGCTTTTTTTGTTGCCTCCGTAGTTCTCCAGCTGCTCTTTACTACAGATCCTAGAATGCGTTAAAGTTAAAATCTTATATTTATATGTATAACTTGTAATTTTATATATATGTGCTGCACAGCCATCCGTAAATAAAACAATGTACTGTATATCCCCCACAGCAGATACACGGCTGTCCAATCATTGTAACTCTTGATTGCTGTGGGGAATGTGGCATCACCCAGCTTGTTTGAACACTGGATAGCCTATCTAGCATCCAAGAAAGGTGGGTAATGTCACGGGCCCCAGAGCAATCTGTTGTTTTATCACAGGAAAGCTGTGTGCCTGCTGTAGGAGGATGTGGCATCATCCCTGCACCCAGTGATGTCATCTCATGATGCTTTGCCTTGGCACCACTACTATATAAAGAGCACTGGGCAGACTTTTTTTTTTTTTTTTCTTCTGACTGCTGCTGGATAATCTCAGAGGTCTTGCCTCTGTTGAATTCTCCCAGTGAATGAAATAGATCTGTTTGTGTCTTCACACTAGTGCTTGTGTATAAACCCCCTTCCCACTCTCCCCCCCCCTCCTCCCCCAGCTCTGTACTTGCTGTCATGATTACATTTGTAAGCGCCTTTGACTCATGAGTCAATATGTAAATGGTCCTAGTACACAATTGCCCATGTAACCAGCTCATCTGGTTACATGTCCCTTTTGATATAGTAACACCCTGTTGTCAAATTATACATACACTTTCCTTCCACAGTGGCACCCAGCCATCCGCTGCACAGAAAAACTGCAGCACAGCTCAATTTTAAAGTGAATCTGTCAGGTGATTTATGCTGCCCTACCTGAGAGCAGGATGTGGTAGAGGGAGAGAAGCTGAGCTCTGTGATACATAGGTTTTTATGGCTTTAAGCAGGATTTTGGAGTGAGTAATGAGCAAAGCAAATACTGATGAAACTCCTTAAAGGGGTTTACCACCATAGACTTTGGCATATTGCAATCACTTCTCTGGGACTCGCACCCATCTCGGGAATGGGCCACCAAAAGTTAGAGAAGAATGGAGAACCGGTCGCACTTGCATACCGCTCACCATACTGTACTTGGAACTCCCATACAACAGGATGAGGAGCCATGTAAAGATGCGGCCAGCTCTCCCATCTTTGCGTACTCGTTCCTGAGATAGATGCTGGTCCCAGAGGTGGCACCTGGTCCGATCAGACTTTGATGGCATATCCAAGCAGTATGCCATCAAAGTCTATATGGTGGTAAAATACCTTTTAAGGGACCGTGCAAGTCCTGCTTACCCCACCCACATTTAGTGATTGACAGTTTGCCCTATGCACACTTTGATATAATGAAAGCTGTCAAAAATAAAGCAAAACTGTTACCCTGCCCACATATACAGTATTTTCTCTGCTTTTTCCTCAAATACTGCTTAAAATTTTCTAAACCTATATATCGCATAACTCTGCTTCTTTCCTTCTCGTATGTGTTACTCTCAGAGCACCATAACCCATCTGTGCTGTATGTGAATGGGGACCGCTGCAGTTCCCTATGTGGCCAGAAGGGCTACTGTGCATGAAGAAAAACACAGCTGAGGGGCCACAGCACAGTATCGGTCATATTCTAGCAATATGTGCTAGGTTTCAGATGCTGATGCCCCTTTTTAAATAGAACCAATGTAACTTAAATAAATGGTTCTGCAGTGTTAAATCGTTTTACAAAGGATTGCACAAGGTGTTTTCTCAGAGTTCTTATGTCACAGCTTCTGGGTACACTCTATGATATAGTATCATGCTAGCTGAGAGGTGCTGCTCCCCTCTAGTTTTCATTTCGCATCCTATTATGTCTGAATACTGACCTTCAAATAAAGGCTACATTTAAAGGGGTTTTGCCAGGACGTGCCTTATCTCCTAAGAAGCAAATGTAAACAAAGCAATGCTGAGAGAGAGAGAGACACAGCCAGAGCACAGAGCCTGCATAAGGGATCGTGTGAAATGTTCACTCAAATAATCAAACTACAACTAGTGGATTCTGTATACAACCGACAACGGCTTTCTCCACAGCCTCTTGAAAGCTTCTTCATGTTCCCTGTCATCCGATAAAGCAGGGATCTACTCAGATAATCACATTACAACTAGTGGATTCTGTATACAAAACACAACATATTTCTACCCGGTGCCTTGAAAGCTTCTTCAGCTCTCTTTCATCAGATAAAAAGTGTTCTCTGCGCAAGCCCGGCCAGCAGCTCTTGTCAGGTCGTATCTAGTAGAAGCTTTGAAGTAACTAAGGGCAGGTAAGGCAGCCTGTAGCTCTCTCCGGCTGCAATTTTTGTAATCACATATATTTAGAAAAGTGATTAAATACCCATTTTGGAGGATTCCACGTCAACATTACATCGTGGCAAAACCCCTTTAAGTCTGAAACCTACTTGTTGTTTAGTGAAAGGTGCAGCTTCCACCTGTGCAATTTGTCCGCAGCACAATAAGGGCATGTCCCCACTGCACGGGTTTTTCCTCCGGCGGTTTGTCCGCCCGCAAAACATTCTACAAGCACAATCTTCTGTCTGGTTTTTGGATGGAATCTGTGCTTGGGGAGGGCCATTCCCCCCACCGGCCGTGGCGATGGGGACAGACGCTAAACAGGACAAATACTGGTCGGGTGAACCGACTGGTATTTGTACTCTGCCGTGGGAACGCATCCTAAGCTGCTAAATCCTCATGTGAGAGATTCAGAATTTCCACCCTGGAATTTTTTTGCCTCTGTCTGAGCTTACCCGTCCAACCAATGTTTTGTATGACATCTTAGGGTATGTTCACATGGCGTCTTGCGTCCGTGTGAACATTCGCTTTTCTGATGCATCTCCGCGTCCATTTAGAGACACATCTAACAATTAGCAGTGGGTTTATCACTGCGGCCATGACAGACACGCAGCGGCGTACACATGAGAAATCGCCGCTGCGTGTTTGCATCGTGCGTGTCGGGTCCGTCTTTTGGAAGCGATTCAAGTATTGCATGTCATTTCTTGGATCGCATCCGAAAGACGGACCCAACCGGCGCGATGCAAACACGCAGCAGTGTTCTCTCATGTGAACGCCGCTGTGTGTCTGTCATTGCCGGCAGTGATAAACTCGCTGCTAATTGTTAGATGCTTCTCTGGGTCCATTCAGATGGACCCAGAGACGCATCAGTAAAGCGGACGCAAGGTGCCGTGTGAACATACCCTTATAGGGTGGTTTTCTTTTTTAACTTGAATGTATGTATCTTTCTTTCTTGTTAGGTGTAAACAATTGGTCACTGCAACAAAAAGATTTACAATACACAGAATATCGAATGTGCTGACCTTGTCCCTGAAGAGGTTTGCAAGCTTCAGTGGTGGAAAACTTTCCAAGGTAAGGACCGGTGTGTGGGTTTTTTTTTTTTTTTTTTTTTTTTTTGTGGGTTTTCCTCTTCGATAAATTACTCATTGTGGAGGCTCCTTTCACTTTTCAATTCTGACTCCAGCACATGGTGACAGACAACTGAGAAGATTTTAAACTTGAAACCAGTGATCCTAATAACCTGGGAAACCTTCAAAAACAAATTCAATGCCCTTAAAGTGAACTTGTTTCATAGAAAAGACAATCTGATCTGCTTGTAAGATGTTACAGAGCAGGAAATGCTGAGCAGACTGAGAAATATTCTACTTGCCCAAGAGAATTTTAGAAGTTCATTTTAAATTCTTGCTCGTTTTGGTTTGAATCCAGTGGGCGGTGCTATCAGTGAGTGATTGACAGCTATCTCTATGCTCAGTGATACCAGGCGTGACGTCAATATTGCTAGGATAAGACCTCCTCACCTCAGAATAAGCAGGGATTTAAATGACTAAAACACACATTCTGCTGAATCTTTTTCCACAAAACTATGTATTAATCTGCTCCACTCCTCCTGCTCTATAACAGGCTGTCAGCAGATCAGATGGCATATGCAGGTTCTCTTTTAAAGGGAACCTGTCACATAGATTATGCCCCCCCCTTGCTGAGGACAGCACAAGCCAGTGTCAGACCTGCTGTTGCCAGCGCTGTGTCCCTTATTCTGTAAGATGCTGGAGTTTTAGAGTATTTAATGCTCAAATCTGCAGTTTTCAGCCAGAAAAGAGTCAATTTTTCCCCATGCCCCGCCCACCTGAGGCTAGCCACGCCCACCTCACAACCGATAAACCTATTACTTTGAATAGGCAGAAACATGTGAATAACTGTCAGAGGGCGGGGCTAGCCTCTGGTGGGCGAGGCTAACATCTGCTCATGAATAAGATTTGAGCATTAAATGCTGGAAACAGCAGGTCTGACACTAGCTTGTTTCATTTTTAATTCAGGGGCGTGTTCACTGGCTTCTACTAGTAGAAGCCAGGTCTGTAGCTATAGCGACCTTAGGAGCTGATGCAGCACATACAAGAGGGAATATTTAGGAATAGGTAGAACACTGTTATTGGGCACATATTACAAAGTGACTTGTTTTTGCAAGATCATTAACATAAAAAGCAACTCGCGTGCGTGTGTGCGTGTAAAAAAAATGAAGACAATTCTGTAATTATTTATAAGTGAACTTAAACTATTCCCCCATAAAGTACAAGTTGTCTCGAATAAAAACGAGGCCTCGTACAACTACATCACAGAAAAAATTAAAAAAAGTTACAACTGTTGAAACACAAGGAGTGAAAAACTTTAAAAAAAAAAAATGTGCTGGTCATGAAGTAGTTTTCAGGCGTTCGGCTTAAGGGACTCCTTTTGGTGATGACAAAATATAAATGAAACCAACCCTGCTGTGACAGAGCAGACATCTTCTCTCTTGGTTTGGGAAAGATCCCATGACTCTATGTATAATATTAGTGTGTGTTTATGGGCTCCTAACTCGTGTTATTTTGGTCTTTTCCCTATTTAGGAAATAAAGTATCCCGAGTACCTCAACATCCGTCCATTCACATCCAACCCTCATGGAGATCCGATTATGTACTCTTTATATGCTGTGCTTGTGCATACAGGCCTAAGCTGTCACACTGGGCATTATTTCTGCTATATAAAGGTAAGGAAATTCTGGCACATGCATCATGTGCTACCACAGAGTCTGGATTATCTAGAGTAACTGCTCGCTTTCACATACCTCCAATCTACTCCCACTAGATTGTGCTTTCCATCCTATAGTAAGAGGTGCTAAAACCCAAAAGTGGATAGCAAAGCTTCAAGAGACTTGGCCACTGTTTCACTCAGGGCTCTTGGTGTCTTATCTCCTCTCCAGAGTGCATGCTTACTATAGGGTGCAACAGGGAGCCACATAGTGATTTACTGTTCCTGTAAGTAAATTAAACCAGCTTAACATCTGCTTCGTAGGTTCTGTTTGGAACCTCCGTATTCAGAGTCTGTAAAAAAAATAAAATAAAAATGTAGGGGCGGCAGGAATAGCAAAGGATGCAGCACTTGGTGACATAACTTGAGACATGGTGACTGCCCAACCCCACCCCACCCCCCCCCTCCCCATTTTATCCGTGGAGCAATCTAATGGATCCAGTGCCGACTGAGGCTCCAAATGGAACCTCATATGCAGATATAAACCAGGCTTTATAAGGCGAAGTACACACCACATTTCTAGTATACATTTAGCAGTTACACTGGAAAAGCTTGTGACATTTTTGCCAAACATATCCATAGGATTAAATGGCCCAATAGAGGCCAAAAGTGTACTTTTGGCTTCCGTTTTTGACTGGTTTACATCTGTATCGCAAAAACAGTATAGCGAGGAGCCTTCGTTACTCTATAGTGTTGTCGACAATAAACGTATACATTAAACGTATACGTTTTTTTCCTTAGTGCAGCCTGGTATTTACTTTAAATGGAAGCCAGAAACGTGGTGGGTACTTAGACAAAGAGGAGCAGGGCTGAGTAATCCTTTTTGGATGTTGGTCAAGCCACTATTATAAGCTGCAGGTAGTTTGCTGAAATTTTCTTACTCCTTAAAGGGAATGTGTCCTCAAAAAATGAATTATTGCTTTACTTACATTTTTATGTTATACACTTTTTTTTTTTTAGGAATTTTTGGTTGTTTTTTTTAATCTCCCAGATCACTTTCTGTATTTTTTTAATAATTCTAAAGTCCTGCTGTTTTTCACTTTGGCCACTAAGGCTATGTCCACACTGCACAGGAAAACGATCGCATCTGACGCTTTTCGTATTTTAAAAGCGCCGCAGATACGATCATTAGTGCGGCCCCATAGCCGGCGATAGAAAAGACGAGCTGCTGTCTACACAGCTCGTCTTTTCTCTGTCCGTCTTTCGGCAGTGGCGTATTATACAACATGTTGTATAATATGCCAGCGCTTCTCGTCTTCTTGACGTCTTCCCATACAATACAATTGTATCGGAACGTCAGGAAAACGAGAAGCGACCGCGGCTTTTGTCACAAAGCATGAGAAAAGCTGCTTTTTTTTTTTGTCTGATGCAGTGTAGACATAGCCTAATAATCGTCTGACACTTCCTGTTCTGTAGAGGGAGATTTTCAGTGTCTGCTCATTATCAGCAAAAGCAGGGTCAAACCAAAAGGAGACACCAATGTGTACAGATAACACAGAATCCACCAGTCACAAGAGGAGATGTCACAGCTCCCCCTCTCCCCTCCCTGCACAGTGAAAACTCTCCTATACAAGTCTATGGGATATAATCTGTCTTAAGAATTCTATGTGCATGAAGCTGCTGTAAAGTATCTCTCTGACTGCTGTTAAAGCAGTGCAAGCAAGAATGTCTTCCCCCACAATCATAGATAGACGGCCGAATTGAGAAATCTACAATCAGGAAATAAAAACGTCTGAGAGGAAAAGAATATGGATCAGGGGCTTGATTTAATAAGTAAAAAAAAAAAAAAAAAAATTGGCGACAGATTCCCATTAAATGGTATTGAAAAATCTTTTCTTTTTCAGGCCAGTAATGACCAATGGTACTTGATGAATGACTCACTTGTGTCTAGTGCAGATATCCGGACAGTGCTCAACCAGCAGGCATACCTTCTGTTTTATATCCGGTAAGTGATTTGCCTGTAGGCTAAAGTCGTCTTGATGCAAAATGTTCTTTGTGTTTTGTTAAGTGTTAATATCCCTTTCTTTTATCAAGATCCCAGAATGTGCAGTGTGGAGACGCACCTTACTCACATCAGTCTGCCAGCCCCAACTCTCCTCTGCGCAGTAGCAGCCATCATGTTGGAGGCACAAAGTCTGATTTCATAGGACCCCAGCAGATCATTAAAGTGAGTTTATACCTCATTATGTTGCTTACAATATATTTATTTAAAAAAAAAAAATTGAGCACTATATGTATTATGTGCAGTAAAATATTTTTGCAATTTGTTCTAATTGTAAAAATATTACTAAATTACTTTTAACTGCAATATTTTGGGCCACATGAATGAAAACTGTTTAGGTCTAAAACTCGCTCTTTTGCCCATAGTAACCTATACATACATGTGGCCCCTTTGTTTTTAGCATTTCTTCTCCTCTCCTCAGGCTATGTTCACACGGCTAATTGCAGGGCGTACAGTATGCCCCGCAATTACGGCGGGTGTTTGGGACCTTGTGCCAATCGGCGCGTACTCCCGAGGCATGGGGGAGGGGGGGTTGCAGCAGCCCGCCGGCCTCATAGACTGTCACTACTCGTGGCACGTAAGCGCCGTGAATAAATGACATGCCAATTATCACCCTGCACCTACAATACGATCGTATTGTAAACGCCGGGAGAGGAGGCGTAATCCATAGTTCTCTGAGAACTGTGGATTACCGTAATTATTGGGGCGCATTTCGCTCGTATTAGAGTGCAGTACGTGCTCAATACGTGCCGAAATGCGTCCCAAAATAAGCCATGTGAACATAGCCTCAGACACACTTTGCATATATTTCCGTGCTATTCAAGGTGCACAATTTTTCTTATGAAGTTGTCAGCAAGATCCGGCTCCAGACAATCTTCTTTTTTTTTTTTTTTTTCTCTCTCTTGTGAACATGTAAGGGCATGTTCCCCACGGCAAGGGTTTTCGGCCGGTTTTTCAGCCTTTTTGCGTTTTTTCAGACCGCCTGAAAAACTGGCCGAAAATGAGCACAATTGTGCTCTATGAAAAAACCTGTGCAGCAGTCCCCACTGCATGGGTTTTGCCGTCGGACGGTTTTGCTGCCAACATTGTAGAAGCACAATCTTCCGTCCGGTTTCCCGACGGAAGATGTGCTTCTCAATGGGAGGGGGGGAGGGCTGTTCTCCGCTCATCGGTGTCCCTGCTTTGGTTTACAAACACTTATTTAAAATAAAAAAAGCCATGTACACCTAGCCTTTAGCTGATCACACACACGGGGGAGGGGGTTGGGGTGGGATAACGAAGACTAAGCTGCCAATATCTGTGGGACTGTCATGTATAGTGGCCTCCCAGATGACATCATTTTGTGTGGTCAAGCTGGTTGGATTTTCACATTTCCTGCATTGGAGAGGCGTCTTGGGGTATATTTACACTGCTTATTTTGGGACTCATTTCGCCACGTATTGAGAGCATACTGCGCCCTAATCGTTACAGTAATCCACAGTTCTCATAGAGAACTATGGGATTACGCCTCCTCTCCCCGCTCGGACAATACGATCGTATTGTACGCGCAGAGAGATGATGGACATGTCATTTATTCACGGCGCTTACAACAGTCAATGGGCCGGCCGGCCGGCTCCCCCCGGGGTTCCCGAACACCTGCCGTAATTGCGGGGCGTACTGTACGCCCCGCAGTTAAGCCGTGTGAACATACCCTTATTCTCTTTTCATTGAGTATACACTAGGCCGATTTAATCGGGGAAAATGTGTCTAACTTTTAGTGCAGTTGTGAAATGTTTAGATCCTATAAACAGAATATATGAACTGTAGCCTTAGTAAGCATTTATTTTTATTTGTAGAATGCAAAGAACATGAATGGGAGTAGGTCGCCAAAAACCTGTCTAAATGGTTCTGGAATAAATGGCAACCTTATTAAAAGATGCATTGGCCCCTTGCCCATGAACAGACAAATAACTATGAACAACAAAAAGCAAAAAATCATAGTAAACATCAATAAACCACATCCTGTCCAAGAAGTATCCTCTTCCGAAGCTAAACCAAGTACCCTGGTCCAGTCTACCTCTGTTACGCCTGCCCCCTCATCCACTATTGACCTCCCATATAACATGAACCGTGGACCAGTGGCCAGTGCCAATCCTTTAGTATCTTCTACCATGCTGGTTCCTTATGGGGCTGAATCCTCGGAAGAATCTGAAGAGGAGAGTAAAGGTATACGGAAAAGGTCTAGCGGTGAAGACATGGTAAACGGATCTGCTCTTTCTAATGGACATTCTACAATTGATTTGCCTGGTAACTTGGTTATGAAAGAGGAGGAGACTGCATCTAGATCGGATCCAGTTAACCAGGAAGCCTGCGAGTCCACCAATGGTGCCATTCCTGTTCAACTCAATGGCTCTATTGAAGTAAGTGTTAATTTTTTGGGGAGGGAGAGTTACCCCTCAAAGCCCAACTGTTATTTGGGCTCCCATAATGCCCTCTTTTCTGGTACCAAGAATAGAGCACAAGTTTCAATTTTGTCTTCTGCTTCTTTGGAATTTGAACTGTTTGAGAATTTTATTTTTTATTTATTTTTTTTCACTTGTGGATCTTTGTAAATATAATGTGCAGAAATTGAGGTATTAGCTCTTTTAAAGGGGTTATCTAGTTCTTTAAAAGGGCGTTCCAGTGTTTTGCTTTTATATTATCATTGTTAAAAGGGCCAGGGTGGGAGAAATACTTGCTTTATGCAAAACAGTCAGTGAGGTCTAAAAGGCGAGTAAATCCTCACACCAAAAAATTTATCGGTGGCTCTCCTCAAAGAGAGTATTCCCTCTTCTGTGCTGGCCATAGGCACAGTCTTGCTCTCCATTTACTCACTAGCCTCTGCCTTTGGACCGCATACGGCACAGGTAGTGAACAAGAGCAGATTTTTGGGTGGTGCTACTAAATCACAAAGTGGGGGCGAATGTGTAAAAAAAATAATAGTATGTGTGTGTGTGTAAGCGCCAATCCCCTCTTAGCTGATCTTGCTGTAGTCAGTACCAGTATTTTAAATGCTGTCCTTGTCAGGCCTCTTCATAGGTTGTAGCAGCTGTTTCTTGTAAGGACTTGCTGTCGTTTTTTTATTGTATTTTATGTTTTTTTCTATAACTTTAGATTGACCTTCAAACTGTGACCAAGGAAGAAACAGCAGCAGTAGCCATATCTCATCATCCTGAGAGTGAAAGAACTGCAGCAGAAGAAATGTAAGGAGACTGGCCAAGTTTATATTAACAAAACCTATAAAGCTTTTTCCTCTTATAGGCCTTGTCAATCACTCTCCTTTCTTGTTAGTTTGCAGAATACAGAAGACCTTAGCATGGATGTTATGGGCGATCCTCCAGAACTCAATGTAGCAAAATCTGAACAGCATCAGAATGGATTGTCGCCTTCTGTATCTGTAAAGCACCAAAGGGAAGCCTGCACTACACCTCAAGATGTGCGAAACGGAAACGATTATACATCCCACAATGGACATAGTGACAGGAAACCTGTCCGCAGCGAGAGATCTCGCTCAGCCCACGAGAGAGAGACTCAAAAAAGTGAATTCTATTCACGGAGCAGAGACAGCTCCAAGTATGATCGGTATAAACACTATCACAACGATGACTACAGACATCGCAATCATTTCTCTCGAAGTGAAAATGATCACAGAAACCACGGGCGACATCGATCGAGGAGCAGAGGGAAGATGGATGATCATTATCGCCATCTGTCCAGACGGAATCGCTCGAACAGCCGCGAGAGGAACCACTACAGCAGACCGCAACGATGGGAGCCTTTTCATTCCTCTTACAGAGATGATCGGGACAGAGTCTCTTACGACAATCGAGACTATCACTACAGGGATTCCAAACACCATAGAAATGACTGGTACCATCACTCGAGAGAGAAGCGGGATCATGGCTATAGCAGCAAACACTCTCACTACTCCTCCTTCTCAAGGCACTCGGATTCGCATTATCAACATGGAAGGTTTAATCACCACCAACATTATGAAAATGGTAAGAAACGAAGACTGGACCACGACGGCAGCACAGGGGCAGATGACCATGGACCTGACTGCAAGAGAAGAGGGCACTCTATGGAAAAACACATGTTTCGAGTGGAAGAAAGAAAAATGTAAGTTTAACCCTTTTAAATTCGCTCACACAGAAGTCCCCCTCCCTCCCAGTGATGTGATGCGTCAGCTCAACTTTTTCAATGCATTTCAGTGGCTTTTTTTAGTACTGTAAAAACGGATAAAAACACAAAGAACTCTGTCTCATTCAGATTAAACCTTCCTTTTAATTTATTTCTATATGATGTATGGATGTAGCAGTCTAACTTGCAGGCCACTTCCCCATTAAAGGGGTTGTCTCGCTACATTGATTCATCTCGCCTCAGTCCCGTTTTTTTGGTTTCATTATGAATTCAGGGGCATGTTTATTGGCTTCTACTAGGCTGCAGTAGAAACCAGGTCTGTAGCTATAGCAACCATTGCTGGCAGCCTATCAGGATAGACCAAACAGATCTATAGCTATAGCGACCCGAGGAGCCGATGAGCCCATACAAGAGGGGATATCTCAGAATAGGTAGGACACTGTTAATGGACATATTGAAAAGTGACTTGTTTTTGCAAGATCTTTAACATATAAAAAGCAATCCTTGTAGTGAGACAACCCCTTTAAGTATGAAAACGGTCTAGTAGTATGGCTGTCTTTGTTGCCAATAGCAACCAATCAGCGCTCGGCTTTCATGTCATATACTGCTCGGGAAAAATAAAAAGCTGAGCTTTGGTTGCTATGTGCAATAAAGACAGTCCTACCGGTTCTGAAAGGCATTGCTTACAATGAAGCGGTCATCAGTGGGTGATGGAGCCAAAGGACGTCCCCTTTTTGCCTCTCTGTGACTCCTCCAGTCTCTCTGTATTTCTGATGCAACCTGCTGATGACACTCTAAGCTCAGCGGCCACTTCCATCTGAGAGCATCCTGCTTGAAGCCTCGGAATGGCGAGATACTGTTGATCAATTGAGAGATGTCTTGGTCGCATGATGTCAAAATGTGAACAGCAGGATGAGGACGACTGTTTAAATCCCAATTCAAATTTGATTTCCTAAATTTATTCGGCGATTTCGGGATCAAATACCTGTGAATTTTGCCCTAAAGCTCCTTATTAGAGATTGGCAAATTGTGCAAAAAGTACTGAAACATTGAATAGTTGGACATTTGCATCTAAGGGGAAGAGTGTCTCGTTTAGTTAACCCCTAACGACTGCCCGCCGACTTTTAACGTCGGGCACTGCAGGTTGTTCATCTGCAGACGTCAAGATTTGCGAAGCAAGCAGGAGTGCCGAGAACAGGACTGTACTTCACAGTCCTGTGCCCAGCGCAGCTCCTGAAAGCCGCTTTCCGGCGCTTAACCCTTTTATTGCTGCGGTTCATGATTGCAGCGTAATCAAAGGGCTTTCTCCTGCTCTGTCAGGTGAGTGGGACTCCCGGTCCCGATGCTGCCCTGTTCACTGCCTATGTCAAACTGACACAGGTTATAACGTATTGATATATAATAGCGAACTTTTTTTATTTTTAATTTTATAAGGTAAGTTATCCCTTCATGGGATAAAAAAAAAAAAAGTAAACGGTGAAAAAAAGTAATAAAAAATAATTGTGCATACATTACACATAAAAAAAACCAAACAAACCCTACACACATTAGGTATCCACATGACCGTAATAACCTGTAGAATTAGGCTAGGTTAACAGTGTTTTTTGCAGGGTGAATTACCCCCCGGGGGGGGGGGGGGTGCCGGCAAAATCGCCAGCCCATAGAGTTTTCGCTGCTAGAAATTCACATGTCATTTACTCCCCGCCCGGCGGATTTCGCCGAGCAGGGGGGGAGACGTAATCCATATTTTTCCTATAAACGGGGGATTACCGTAATGATGGGCGTTTTCACCCGAAATTTTTGCACCCCGGCGCGAAATTACGGACTGAAATACTCCATTTTTTAAGCCGTAAACAGGCCTTAATTAAAAAAGTGTAAAATTGAAGGTGTAAAATAAAAATAAAAAGTGAAAAATTTGCAATAACTTAAAGGGGTTGTTCGCTAAAATGAGGGGTTTTTAATTTTAAAAGATCTTTAAAAAAAAAGAGTTTTGCAATATATGTTTCATTACAATTCCCTACGTTTTTGGTTACCCCGGGTAGTGGGAGTGCCAGCTTCTGAAATACTATAGCAGCGACCTTTATTCTAAACGGGCAGCCAGTCCGGGTATCATCTGTTTTGAATACAGGTCTGAGCACAGACCCCTCCCCACAGTATGTTCTGAGGAAGGGGGGGGGGGGGGGCCCTGGCTTCTGTGTCTGTGTGGATTAACCCGGTGTCCTGCTTCGCACCCAAGATTGAGGAAGCAAGGGAGGTGATCTGTGGTCAGTGGGGGTGACAGCATGAAGTGTGTTACTAAATCTTTGATGTGTCTGTGGAGTTTTGACTATACTGATAGAGGAGATCGGGGGGGCATGTGAAGGGTTCGTATGCCTCCCTGCTCTGCGTATTGTGACACTTTGATTAAGTAACACTTTCCAGCTCCCTGTGTCTGTTTTTACGGGGGTTTGTTTGTTTTTGTTGAGATGTCGGGAGATTTGTATTAACGGGGGATTGGGAAACCCTTTTAATCCCCCCTGTCTATTACTTTCAAGCTTCACAACCCCGGCCCCATACCACTCATAATCACCCTCTCCCTCTGTTCTGACATGGAGGGGAAGCAGCAAGAGCTCGCCCACCGGGGCGGGAACCGGGCAGGCACACACAGGGTTTAACCCCTGGACAAACCCCCTTCCCCCCCCTTTGCTGTATAGAAGTTACTGCATTTGAGGAAGATTTTTCGGGTGTGCTGAGGGGAGGGGGGAAGGGGGAGGAGAGGGGCAGACAAAAGCACGCCCCTGAATCAAAAATCCTTTGCTGCAGACACATGAAGTAGGGGAAAGCCTGTAGTGAGAAAACTCCTTTTAAACTATTCCCCCCCAAAATTACAACTTTCCCGAATAAAACAGGCCTCATCCACTGCGTCATGAAAAAATAAAAAAATTTCAACTTTTTAAAGAAAGGGGGGCAAAAACTTTTAAAAAAAAAAATTGCTGGGCTTAATACTTTTCAGGCATCGCTTAAGGGTTAAAAAAAAAAACGAAATTTGTTCTGAAATTTAGATCAAAAGCCAAACAGCCCTGACTTTTTGTGAGTGGTGTATGGTTTTTCTAATTCACAATTTTTTTTAAAACCACAGGTTTCCATGATGTAAACAACCTTACATTGTTCTGTTTATTGCTTTTTTCCCGGTTTAAAAAAACTTCCTTTTTTTTTTTTTCCTTTTCAGAAACCTGAAGACGTAGCATCTCCTGCATGGACTTGACTCCTTAGGAACCCCTTTCACGCGCATTTAAACTAACATATCCTGCCCTTTTTATTAAAAGAAATATTTTTGACGAGGTTTTCTTTTTGTTTGGTTTTTTTTATTTTGGTTTTTAGTTTTTGTCCAAAACAATCTGCAACAAAGTTACTAAATGTTTTACCTTTAGGCTTGACCAGTATATGGAAGCCAGTCTTGGCCATAGTGTGCCTAGATCTTAATGTACCGTGTCGGAGTGGCATCAAAAGGGCACCACAAGTTGCCCCTTAGTAGTCATGCAGTTGTACAGCTGTGGTTGCTGGCTGGTTATGAACTGTGAATAAAAGCCTTTCTAATTTTAGATTATTATTTTTTTTTTACCCTCCTCTCCTCTTTATGACCCTACTACAGAAGCAGTGTAAGGCCTGGTTCACACGGCTTAAAGCCGACGTAATTGTGGGATGGATTTCGCCCCGCAATTACGGCGGCTGCCGTGGGCGGGTGGGGGGTGGCAGTCGGGCCCCATAGATACTCATTTTTCAGGGGCGTAACTCCGTAGAAATGTGCATGTCACTTTTCCCCGCCCGGCGGTTTGCCGAGCGGGGGAGGAGATAAACCATATTTTTCTGAAACTGTGGATTACGTAAGAGGGACGGATTCCAGCCGTACGCAGCGCAAATCCGGGACGCAGTACCTGGAATCCGTCCGAAAAAGCCGGGAGAGCCCCTACCCAAAGGGGTGGAGGGCTTTTTAAACCCCACTTTTTGCCCGTCCCATACCATGAGAGAGGGGGGGACCCTTACACTGCTTATTACAGTAGGCAGAAGCGTTTGACCAGGGTAATGCTGATCTGTTTAAAACTTTTGCACTGTCATCATCTTGCTCTCCAAGTGGAGCTGTACATGGGATTTTGGTCTTCTGTGGGAGTTCAGTCTCACCACTTTTAGTTTGCAGTGTGCAAACACTTGGGGGGGAGGGGGGGCCCTTTTGAAGGTTCCAAATTTTTGAAACATCTGTGACTTTCCTGTATGAGCTTCTCACCTCCTTTCGCCCCCTTTTCCCCATATGACCCAATTAAAGTCCCCCCCAAAATCCTATTGAATGGGCTCTTCACTTTTCAAACCATAATTTACCCCTTGGGTTTATTTTGCATTACCCTCTGGTGCTGTCCAAAGGATCATTTGGAAGAAAAGTAGAACCCGGAAGCCCCCATGACCCCCCGGGTTTTTCTTTGAGCTTCTTTGGGGTCCCTTTTGACTATGGTAAAAAAGGGCAGGGGCTTTGAGCCTCTGTTTTCCTGACCCTTTGGGTGGGGCCCCAATGGGGGAAAAATTCTCCCCTCCGTTCGGGCCGTAGGTCTATTGCCATAAGACTAATTTTCCCCTCCCCCCCCCTCTTGTTGTTGGTGCTAGTTTAGATGCAGTGTTTGTTACTGGAGTCCGTCCCTTCAAGAAGATCATTGCGTTATGTCTTCTGTCCATGATGTGCTACTTGACTCTTGACATGGCTGAATGGAGAAAGACCAATTCCCTCACCCGTTCTGCCTGGGGTGTAAATAACGAACGGTCTGGACAGAGTTGGTGCTGTTTGACAAATACTGTATAGAACTTTACCACAAGTATTTTTCAAGTGTTTTTAATTTTTTTGTTTTTATACACTTTTCATCCTACTGAACTTGTCAACTGCTGATCATTACTTGGCACCCGATCTAAAGCAGGAGTGGGAAATGCCCTGGAACATGTGCTCTCAAATGCTGCTCTTCTTAAAGACTCAGGATTATGTGTATTTCTCCGCATGTTTATTTTCCACGTGTGACGTTGAGACAGAAGCTTGAGGAACTGAGGAGTCTTTCATGTAAATATACAATTTGGGGGGAAAAACAAAATCTACATCAAGCCGTTGCATTTTGTGTACGATAAACATGTACTGTATTACTTTTAGATACTAATTGTATAAATCATGCTCCATGTTTATGTACGTCCTACGATATTATTTATTCCCATGGACCTGAAGGAACCCAGAACTACACTGGGGTCCTCTCAAAATTTTTTCTTGCCCCGAAATAAATTTGGGGAAAGGGGGATGGGGAAAAAAAGGGACAATGTTTTCTCCCCAATCATTTAAATTAACCCCGAATTTAGATAAAAGGGTTTTTCCCATTTACGCCCACATGTCCATTTAAAAAATCCGTAAAAGTAGAATTTTTTTCACCCTTGCCCTTTCCTTTGTTCGGGATTTTTGTTTTTGAAATCCCTGCTGGGGAAAATCTCAATCTATTATCTATTTAAATACATTATAATTTGTATACACTTGCATCATCTTCCCAATATAAACAATGTGATGGGTTGCTCCCAGAATGTGATTCTGCAGTGTCTGTTTTGGGTTCTTTGGTGTGTGTGTCGCCAGGGGGACAGATTTATAATCCCTGTAAGTATGGCAATATATACATTTACTTAACATTTAGTGCTGATTTCTTAATGTGTATTTCTAGCAGTCCCCTTTCCCTTCCCTTTTTTTAGCCATTGATTAAAGGAGGAAATGTGGCGGGATGCTGCCACCTTTCCCTTTGGGCCCCCAAAAAAAAAGTCATGGGGAAAAATTAAAATTTTTTTGTAAAGCCCCCTAAAGACAAGGGGGCATTCCCTTCGGCCCAGAGAAAGGGTTTAAATTTCCCCCAAAGGGGAAAAAGCTTTTTTCACTGTAAAACTGTGGGAAAAGCCGCCCGAGGGTTTGGCACAAACAGGAACGTTGGGAGTTTTAAGAAAGGCTTTGGTTTAAATACCTGAAACAAAAAAATATTAAAAGCGTACGTAGCCCCTGTTTAAAAATTTTTGGGTTTTCCCCCCGGGGCAGGTTTGGGTTTTTGCCTTGTGGGTTTTAGGGCATTAACCAGTGGGGGGCTGGGCTTGAACTCCTTGTCTCCCCCCCCTTCACCCCCTTTTTTTTCCCCACCCTTGGTTGCACCTTTTTGAACCGGGGCCTTTTTTTTTTTTTTTTTAACCGTATAACATATGTAAAACCCCCCCTTTAAAGCTCAAAACCTGGGAGGTTTTCAGCCTATTCTGTCGAGAAAAAAAAAGTCCAGCCCATTCATGAAAAAGGGGTTTTGTTTTGCCCCCTGCTGGTTATTTACAGGTTTTTATCCCAAAGTAACAGGCGAATCACATGAAGGGGGCAGGGTTAACACCTTTCTAAAGAATAACTGGACTCCTCTCTGGGAGAACAGGCTCCAAACTGCCAGATTTTTTAGCATTCAATGGTTTTTGAAACTTTTGCAACCCTTTCAGGGAATAAAGGGTATGTTTCACACGGTTTTTCGGGGCGTATTTACGTCCGCAAAAAAAGTCCCAAAATACTTTTTAAATAAATGGGAACCAAAATTAAGGATTTAAAAAAAACCCTTTTAAAAATTCCAATTTTTTTTTTTTTTAAAATAAACCCCTGTCACTTAAACGAGGCCCTAAAAAATTTTGTGGGGGTATTTTTCAAAGCCAAAAAAACTGCCCCCACTTTGACACGTTTTGGGGGACCCTAAATACGCCCCGAAATAAGCCGGTGAACAACCTAAGGGAAAAGGGCATGAGGCAGAACTGATTAATATCTATCCCTAGGACCCAACTTTCCCCTTACATAAGAGATTAGGTCACAGATCTGCTGGGTTCCCAAATAATAGAATGGCAATTTAAAAATTCAAATTTTTAAAAGGGCCACATTTTTTTCAAAAAAAGGGTGCATACGGTTTTTTAGTTTAATTAGCAGTATGAAAAGTTTTTCTGGGAAAACCCCGTACTTGGGTTTTAGACTTTTTGGTCTTGCCTCAGGCTGCTCTGTAACGTGGGTAAGTGTTCCACATTGTTAAATATCATTTCTCAAGATTAATCTTGACATTATAGTTGTAAAGAAAAGTTTACTGTTCCATGCATAAACAATCCCCAAACTTAACATATTAATCCCTTCCTGATGTATCGTCATAACTTTTTTCCTTGTTTCCTTCTTGCCTTCTAAGAGCCATAACATTTATTTTTCCATCTACCCTCCTCAAAAACCTATCGGGAACACTTATATTGCGTTGTTTAACTCCAAGTCAATCCTACTTCTGTGAAATCAGCCTGTTCATATATGAATCAACACAGAAATAAAATTTTTTTCCTGCTATTGGGGAAAAAGGAAAAAGAAAACCCGGGTTTGAAGTGATAGGTAATTAGCAAGAAACCCCCGCAAGAAGGGGTTCTGCAGGGGGTGACCCCCAGTTCATTTTTCTTTTTCTCACCCTTTGGGTGGCGTTGTCTTTTTGAAACCCTTGCTAGTTGTCATTGCTCTTACTCTAAGGCTATGGGTTTCCCCGGCTTAAAATGTGGGCAAATCTTTGCCCCGTACTGGCTTTAAATTTCAGGGGTTTTAAAAACCTCCCTTTATTAACCGGGGGGAATTTCCCCGTTCCAAAAGAAAACTATGGATAAACCCCCTCCTCTCCCCGTCAAACAATACGCCATGGGGGGAGATAAGTGACATGTAATTAAATTTACAGCGTATAAGTGCTGAGAAAAAATGAATTTTCTATGGGCCGGCCCTGGTTTTTATCTCCCCTGGGTTTTAGTGGGAAAAATGGATAAAAATTTAAAATTTACCAAAAACAAAGTGAAATTTTGAAATGTCACCTCTACTTTGCTTTATAAAATGTAAACTCCAAAAGGGGAAACAAAATTTTCCCAAACAATTTTTTTCAGTACTTTTTGGGGTACCCTTTTTTTTAGTTTGGGGATATTTTAAAATCCCTTACCCCCCAAAAACAGAAATGGACGGGGCCCTAAAAAAAAAATCTTGGTTGCAAATTTTCTTGGAAATATGAAAAATTACTATCACAAGTCCCCTAAGATAAAAAAATAAGGACGTTTAAAAAAAAAACTTCGGCAATCTACAGTAGAAGTTTGGGGGTAAAGCAAGTTATTTAAATATTTAGTGTGGAATAAAAAATTTTTTTTTTTTACCATTTTCAGGGGTATTTTTCACAAATAAAAAGGGGCTGCGGGCTAAAAATTTTTTAAAAATTTTAAAAAACAATGGTGTCATTTTGTAACATTTCTGAATCCCCAGCCCTAGGGTAAAAGTATCAAAAAGTTATTCCCACATAAAGGGAGTAATTTCAGATGTTTGTATAGAGCAAACGGTCAATGTGGACAGAATCAACAGCGCTTTCTCTTTTATGATGTACGCAGAATTCCTTTTTTCAAATCCTATAACCCGATATATCACAGAGCTCAGGTCCTCTCCTCTATCATATAACCCTATATATCGTAGAGCTCAGCTTCTCTCCACTATACTATAACCCTATATATCAGAGGTCAACTTCTCTCCTTATCTATAATCTTTTATCACGAGAAATGCCTCTCCACTATACCCCTATATATCACAGAGTTCAGCTTCTCTCTCCTCTATCATATACCCCTATATATCACAGAGCTCAGCTTCTCTCTCCTCTATCATATAACCCTATATGTCACAGAGCTCAGCTTCTCTCCCTCTATCATATAACCCTATATATCACAGAGCTCATCTCCTCTCCACTATACTATAACCCTATATATCGTAGAGCTCAGCTTCTCTCCACTATACTATAACCCTATATATCACAGAGCACAGCTTCTCTCCACTATACTATAACCCTATATATCACAGAGCTCAGTTTCTCCTCCTATCATATAACCCTATATATCGTAGGCACAGCTTCTTCCACTTATACATAACCCCATATATCACAGAGCTCAGCTTTCTCTATCATATAACCCTATATATCCCGGCTCAGCTCCTCTCCACATATTTTAATCCTATATATCACAGAGCTCAGCTTTCCCCTCCTCTATTAAAATAACCCTATTTATCCCTAGAGCACAGTTCTCTCCACTATACTATACCCTATATATCACAGAGCTCAGCTTCTCTCCACTATACTATAACCCTATATATCAGAGGTCAGCTTCTCTCCTCTATCAAATAACCCTGTATATCACAGAGCTCAGCGCCTCTTCGCTATCATATAATCCTGTATATTACAGAGCTCAGCGCCTCTCCACTATACCCCTATATATCACAGAGCTCAACTTCTCTCCTCTATCATATAACCCTATATATCACAGAGCTCAGCTTCTCTCCTCTATCATATAACCCTCTTAGAGAGGATTGCATAAACCACCTGCCAGGTTCACTTTAACGGGGTTGTGTGAATCCAAAAAAATAAGAACACATTGGAGGAATACTAAAGAGAAGCAGTGAATAAATGTCCGAAAAGTATTTTAAAATCCCTCCAAACACTTATCTCTATTTGTTTGGTGGAGCTTTCTCCTCACTGGGTTTGGGCGGAGCTGCAGTTGTTAGGCATGCTTTTTGAAACTACTTCCCCAAAGATGCCTAATCCCTCCCGCTGAGGGGTGTACTGTCCCCTTCTTCAAGTGTCAGTCTGCGCTACCCTGATGTGTGTTGTGAAAAAAAAAAATATTTTACCTCATGGTGGAATTAACCTATTTTTCAATCCACTCCATAACCCCCCCAAAGGTAAGTTTTCGGATCTCCTCAGTGTTGCCAAATGATAAAATTTTTGTCAGGCATAAAAAATTTAAAAATTTATTACTTCGCCAGAGCCTCCACACATGATGAAACAACCCACTTGTGTGACCCGGGAGGGTGCAACAATAAAGAATGAGATTACCTTTCTATTTGCATTCCCGGCAGTTTTTTCCTATTGACGTATTCCTGTGTCCAAAACCCCTTATTCCAAACAAGTGGCACAACCCCACATCCCCGCTTTGCTGGTCGGCCTGCTCCCCTTGAAATGCCCTGTCTTTTGGATGTCCCCCAGGTGGGAAAAGACAAATTTGGGGATTTCCCTCATTTTGATAGATTCTACTGACTTCCGCTTGTGACGAAATTGGAATAATTTTGTAGATGAACCCGTCATTCCCCGGTGGATCCCTCTTTCTTTGGAGGAATCCAAACGGTAATGCGGGGTATATATAGCATTGTTGCCCTCTTTCGTAAAAAGAGTAAAAAAGCTATTTTCCCCCATGCGAAAATTCCCAGAAAACCCATAGGGTATTTTTTCTAACCCCGATGACTTTCACCCAGGGAATTCTCGAGGCCCAAAAACTTGTTAGATGCCCATACTTTGTCAAGCCCAAAGGCAGATGGAGCCCCCCTAAAAACACTTCTTTTTGGGGGGGAGGTAAATCGGGTAAATTGTGGCGCGATCACAAGCCCCCATTCCCCAAACAAACAATACAGATTAGACCCCAAATAGGGCCAAACATGACCAATAATAAAGAAATTTTTGACACTTTTTTCACATACTATTCCCAAATTGTATCAAGCACAACCCTACAGTCCCAACCACATGGGGCCTATCAAACTTACCCAACCTCCCAAAAATAACTCAGACCCAAATAGCTGCTTATCTGCCCCCATCTCACAACATGAAGTTGGAGATGCTATCCACACCCTGAAGAATGGCAAATCGCCGGGCCCGGACGGCTTGTCGGGCGAATATTATAAAATTCTCCAAAAGGAGATGACTCCGGCCCTAACGGAACTCTATAATAATATCTACCAAGACAACACGCCAATGGCTTCTTTTCAAGAGGCCCGCACAGTCCTAATCCCTAAACCAAAAAGAGAGCATATGGACGTGGGCTTATATCACCCAATTTCTCTTCTCAAAACTGATTACAAGCTCCTAACTGCCATTCTCTCTAACAGATTGCAAAACTTTTTACCATCCCTACTCACTACCTCACAGCTGGGATTTGTGAGGGGTCGTCACTCAACATTGGGGATTCGGACGGCCATCGCGGCAACAATCGCGGCTTCCAACTCTAAATTCCCCACTACCATGCTTCTCAGCTTTGCCATGAGACGGAATCAAACGCTTTCTCAGCGTCTGTTTCAAAATACCTCCCTCCGGTGCAGGGACTTCGAGAACACTTTTCTTGACTTTCTTCAACACAATTGAACACGATGACATTCCTTACGATCAATGACCAGAACTCCTCTCATATCCCAATACATCGCGGAGCAAAACTATACCTAGTGTATCGTACTGGGAGATGTCCCTGAAAATCATTCATAGGGGGTACATATCCCCAAACCGTAAATTTCTAATGGGAAGGAGCCCGTCATCAACCTATGCTAGATGTGGGGTGGCTGTGGCAGACTTAATGCATTGCTTCTGGCGATGTCCGGTGGGTCGCACCTTTTGGAGACGGATACATCGTTTCGTCCGCACTCATGTATCTGAGTCTGTCCCCCTCTCGCCAATGTGGTCCCTTTTTGGACTCCTTGATAAGAACCGACAATTACCACACCACACCTGGAAATTACTCATTATTATATCAGCCGCTGCCCGCAAAACCATCTTGCAAACATCGATGGGCTCTACATACCCGTCTTTGCGCATCTTCTTGGATAAACTAACATTCTTGTTGCGGATGGATTGGGTAGACTCTTCCACTCAAAAAGAATCTAAAGTTAAGGGACTTTTTTTTGACTCGGCAACCGATCATTGATATCCTTCCTACACACATAAGAAATCGTATACGCTCCTGCTTTCAACTTACCACTTGGAACAGGTTGTGGGAGGTCAGGCCCCAATACCAGATCGCTCGCCGCGGGTGGAGAGTGATCAACCAACTATCTAGTCGTATATATATGGTTTGTGTGGTGGGTGGCTCACGTTCCCCCCTCCCCCCTCTTTTTTTTTTTTGATCTCCTCCCTTCCTCTTAACTTTAATACTATTGCAATGGTGTTTGATGAGTTGTGCAGTTACGTAAAAGGTTTAATCTATAGAAAATTTAAATATGGTGCAAGATTGCTGTCCTGGCTCATGGGGAAAACCTATCTTTTAAATATAAAACTTCTTTATGGATCCTGCCCTACTGTGGAGATACGAATTCAAACCAAAAACTAACTTGGGTATGTAAAAGCATCCAATGCACACTTTTCCTGGTTATGGCACATGGGTTAGGATTTTTTTTTCTGGAGATCCCCCCCCTTGGATTTAGGGGCCGGCCTTTGAAGCTTCAATCTAAATTATGAGCCTTTTTATAAAACTTAAAGGGTTGTCCATTATGAGCTTTCAGCTGTCAGGTCCCCGGGTAAATTGAACTGAGGGGCGTGCTAGCTTGTCTGTTGTTTGCTCCCCCCCCCCCTCCCTCACACACAGGCAGTACGTAACTTCTATACAGGGGGGGGGGGGGGGGGGGGGGGGGGGGGGGTTTGCTCTCAAGTTCACCCTGTGTGTGCCCCCTGGTCTGTTGCGGGAAAAGGGGCTGATCTAGGAGTGTAAGAGGAAGGTGAAGGGGTGTGCTAATAGAGCGAGGGGATGCATGTGTTCCTATATCCCTGCTTAGTTCAATCCCAATCTCCCGCAACACAAGGAAGGTTACTATACTCGGGGTGCCCCAATACGGAGCATAAAGATTCAAGCCCCCGATTGTATAATATTAGTATAGAAGTTCCAAAGACATTCTGATTATATAACAAAACAGGGTCATGCTGTCCATCTATCTGTGTGAGAAGGGGGAAGAAAGGGGCACACAGGGTTTTAAACCAGGCAGTTTGGGCACAGCGCCCGAGTCCTCCTCCCCCCCCAGAAACATTCTTGCGGGAGGGGCCCGCTCGACTGCTTCAAAGTGAGAGTCATTTAGACCTGACAGCCAGTAAGATAAGGATCAACAGGTCGGTACTTTAAAAAGATCTGAGAAGTGATGTAGTAAAATTTTCAGGGCTAGCTCAAAATCATAGGACATTTGTAAGAAAAAATTTGCAAAATGCTTTTTTTTAAAAATCTTTAAATTAAAACCCCCAAACATTGTACGAACAAACCCTTTAAGGTAAACATGTACAAAGTCAGTAGGGTTTTTTTAAAAATAATTACCAACTTCATTTATAGATTAGACAAATATTGCTTCGCTGTCGGTCCCCGGGAGTCTCCCCACATTCCCCGGCGATATTATTGGCGGATTCCTTTGCCCATTTTATTATTCTCGCGGTCTTGTTGTAAGTGCGTGAGACAGGAACTGAATGCTCTAACACGGCTCCTTTTAAAACCCCATTATTCATCCGGAAAAACCCTATTCCTTCGTACTTGCATGAGGTCTGCCTTGACACACTAAGACCCTTGCTCTCATTTTCTCTAACTAATGCTGTGGCCCGGGGGCGGCACTTTCCGGGGGGGCAAACCTGAGCGGTGGACTTGACTTTCGACCCCTCACAGCGATGCCAAGTTACATTTTAGTTTTAAACTACATTAATGCTTCACACTTAAATTTTTTTTGGGGTTTCGTAATAAAACATAGTGTTAAATATCTATTTTGAAACGGTTGGGCTTCATTTTGGAGTCTTCTGAACTCTCTGGGTATAATCCGCATTTTCAGGTGTTAAATTGAAAGAAATTTCCTCTGTTTTATACCCTAATGTACGATATGAGATATGAAACTATTACCAATGTAGCAAATCACTCTGTGCAGGCTCGCACACCTATATGCGTTCCCGTGCACTCGCGTCTGAACTTCAGTGGGACAACCTTTCGTCTAACACAGACTCATTCTATGGACTGCATAACTGGCTGCCACGAATTTAATTGCGTATATTAAAAGGACTTATCACACCTTACTACACCTTTTATTTACACCCCCCCCCCCCCACCTTCCTTTTCCCTTTTCTTTGTTTTGTTCCCTTCATGTGGGGCAAATGTTTTGTTTTTGATTGAAATTTTAATTTAAAACACATTCTAAAAATTTTTAAAAAAAAGATTATTACATTCCTCCTTTCCTTTTTAAAATTTAAAATTTTTAAAAAAAAAAGTTACTTATTTTTTTTCCCAGGTAAAAACCCCAATCTTTTAAAAATTAAAACTTTTTTTTTTCCCATCTAAAAAACAGCAAAAAGGAAAAAAAAAACCCCCCCTTTAGATCATAGGGTGGAAAAAAAAAAAAAAAGTTTTTTTCGGGGAAAAATGGTTCCCGCAGCAAAAAGGTTAAAAAGTTTTTTATTTTTTTGGGACATATTTAAAAAACATAACAAAAACCCTACATTTTTGGAAAATGGTGAAATCAACCGCCCCTGCGGGAATACAGGATAAAAAATACTTATATCAAAGGCTAGGGTTACACGGCATAATTGGGGGGACGTTTTTCCCGCCCCAAATTACCCCCGTGTGCTCGGGGAGCGGGGCCCCGGGGGGGCCCGGGGCAGTCCGGGGCCCCCCATAGACATTCATTTTCTCGGGATATACCCCGTGAAAAAATTGACATGTCATTTTCTCCCCCTGCTAAATTGTTTTTGTTGCGGTGGGGAAAAGGGAAAACCCTTTAATCCCTTTGGTTCTCAAATGAGAACTGGGGAAAATTCCCGAAAAATGATGGGCCTATCTCCCCCTGTATTTAGCGCAGTCCCCGGTTGGAAATACGGGGCCAGAAAAGTCCCCTTTTTTAAAAGCCTTTGAGTGAACTTAGCCTAAGGGGTGAACCCCCTTTAAAAAAGAAAAACCCCAGAACAATGGCACAATAAACATTTTTTTTTCCCACATCCCAAACCCCCCTTTTAAGAATTTTTTTTGGGGTTTTTCCCAAAACCAAATTTTAAGAAATGGAAATGAGCCCCATTAAAAGTACACCCTAAACAAGCCTTCTTTCCCACGATTTTAGCCCAAAAAAAAATAAAAGTTTTAAAGGGGGTGCCCAAAACCGGGAAAAAAGAAAAGGTTTGGTAGGAGGGGGGGTTTATACTTGAGGTGTGTGTGTGTGTGTGAATATATATATATATTTTTTTTCTTTGCTTCAAAATCCTATTCACACAAAACAGATTTTTTTCTCTCTCTCTATAAAGAGAGAGATAGATATCTATTTAGGTAGATAGATAAAATATACTTTGGGTGAATGTGACATGTACATTTGCAGTGTGTGTGTGTATATACCATCTCTGCATACACACTAATAGATACTTTTATTTGAAGCAGGATACTCTCATTCACTCCACACGTTTTTGATTTTTTTTTTTTTACTTCATAGTCCAAAGTTCCCGGGGAAACTCAGTTGTTTACTTTGTTGAGAGATGGGCATCTGTGACTTCCGAAAGGGGGCAGGATGACTCCCAACATTTTGGAGCTCCTCTCCAAATTTTTTAGCCTCCCCTGTATCCCCCCCCTCCCATACAGAGCTTCAGTCTCTTTGAAATCGTCTGGTTTTACAGAGAATAAAAACGCAAAGCCCCCTGTCAGCCAGACCACGAAGTAACTGTTTAGGACCCCTCCTCTAAAATGTAAATCCGTGTTCTAGGATGGGTTTTACTACAGAAAAAGCCGAGTGGCCCATTTTTGATGTACTGTAATGATTGTACCCCCGACAAAAACAGCAGATATTTCTTTTAAAAAAGGTATTCAGAAAAATTTTTTTTTTTCTGACATTTTTCCCCTTTTTTAAAAAGGTTTTTTTTTTCTTTTTCCGGGGGAAACCCCCTTTAAATTGAATTAAATCGGGTTTTTTTTGGGGGGACTCCCAAACCAACCCCTTTTATGACTCTGAAGGGGCCTTTTAACATACCTTTCTTCTGCCACCAACCCTATTAAAATGTTGTACCTGAAGAGGGTCCCTTTAAAGAGGTATTTCCCAAGGGCGAGTTTCCCCCCTAAAAAGGTGATATTCCCCTCTTGAAAATTTGAAAAAAGGGGCGTTTTTGGGTTTTTGTGTTTAAAAAAAAAAAAAATACCTCCTCTGTGATGTCTTTACCCCACTTCCCAAAGCAAGTTCCCTGATACTCCCTCTTGTTGTTAAGCAAAAAATTGTTTTGCTTATCCACAGAGATTATATTTTTGCACAAGCTATATGCTTTTTTTTTCTCCCTCTTATTTTTCAGTTGAGAAGATAAGCTCAAACAGGGGAGCCCTTTTTTCATTTCTTCAGGGAAAGGGTGCAGGGAGAGGGGCTGAGCAGAGTGCCCCCGGGAACGGTCTTTCATGTTTACTCAGATAGTAAAATTACAACCAGTGGATTCGCTATACAAAAAACGAGGATCTTTCTCCCAGTTCCTTCAAAAAGCCCTTTTTAAGGTTTCCTTGCCAAACAGATTAAAAAAAAAAAAGTGCAAACAACGCAAGCACGGCCAGATTAGCTCTGTAGGTCCCGCCCCCGGAAGTCGACAGAAGTGGCCGCATTTTAGAAGAGCTCCGGTGGATCCTGATAAAAAAAGCCCTAAAAACACCATGTCTACGGGCGTACAAAGAGGTCAGAGTTACCTTCTGACTGGTGGGGTCACACTGGAGAGGCTCGTCACCTGGATCCCCGGACGTCCAGAGGCCTGACACGGCACTCGCTGTCCCTGCCGCATGCCGACGGCGGACACCAGTCCCTCAACCGCCCAGTGGACCGGGAACTCCAGCGCTTCAGCTGAGGTGAAATCACCCGTGACCTCCGGCGCCCGCAGCTCACAGCATCCCCCGAGGGGGGAGAGAGAGGAAGAGCAGATCAAAGAGCCCTCACGAGGCACGGAGCGCACACAACCAGCGCCGCTGCATGAATACCCAGCCGCGGCCATAGAGGAGCCGGACCTGCCCATGAGAAACGAGCCCTGCAGGAAAGGGACGGGTTACAAAAGTGGAGGTGAGACCGACCCTTGGGGGATAACCCATACATGCCAACTCTCCCATTTTTGGCGGGGGGGTCCCGCTATTTGGGGTCCCCCCCCACCCTCCCGGGGGAGCTGGCATTCCTCCCGCCGCCGGTCCGTTCCCACAGGCGGGTGAAGCGGGCGCTTTACCCGCCCGGAACCTCGCTGAGCAGGGAGGAGGCCGTACACACATGTCACCCGTCACAGGGGGAAGTGACGCGCGGCTGCTTTACTTCCCTTTTGACGCGCTGAGGAGATGTCGAGGAGCGGGCCCCTCTGCAGGAGCCTGGTCAGGTAAGTGGATTTTATTATTTTATTTTTATTAGTTTTAGGGGGGCACTGTCTGGCTTTCAATGGGGGGTCTACCTGGCTACAATGGGGGCCAATACCTGGCAACAATGGGGAAACTACCTGGCAACAGGAGGGCACTACCTGGCTAACAAATGGGGCACTACCTGGCAACAGAGAGGGCACTACCCGGCTAACAATGGGGGGCCACAACCTGGCTACAATGGGGGGCACTACCTGGCTACAATGGGGGCATACCTGGCCACAATGGGGGGCACTACCTGGCAACAATAGAGGCACTACTGGCTACTAACGGGGGCACTACCCGGCTACTAAAGGGGGGTACTACCTGGCTAAAATGGGGGGTTACCTGGCAACAATGGGGCCTCCCCGGCAAACGATGGGGGCACTCCCCTGGCTACAGAGGGGGCACTACCTGGAAACAATGGGGGATTTCCTGGCAACAGAGGGGGCACTACCTGGAAACAATGGGGGATTACCTCCCCAACAGAGGGCATACTGGAAAACAAGGGGGGCATTACCTGGCAAAAAAGGGGGCATACCTGGCAAACAATGGGGGGCATTTCGGGCTACAAATTTGGCTCTTGGTACGGGGGCATCTTTTTTGGTACAAGGGGGCATCTACCTGCCTGTAAGGGGCATACCGGGTTATGGGGGGCTATACCTGGCTATAGGGCATCTACTGGCTTTTTCCCAAACCATTATGCAGTTAGGTGGAGTAGGTGTGGTTTTAAAGGGGGTGGCATACCGTCAAGATGGGGGGGCCCATGCAAATTTTTGTCGCTACGGCGCGCCCACTAATATTCCTGCTTTTTCTTTTTCAAAAAGTGGCAACTATGGGAAACCCCGACTACGGGAGCCCCGAAACCCACTACCCCCCCCCCCCCCGGTAAAAAAGTAGTGGATTTAGGGGGGGAACGCCCCATTTTGCCACTCACCCTCTATCCTAAAAATTTAGTGGCGGAAAAAACCGCCATCTTAACTTAAACCCGGCCTTAAAAAGCCCCGAGGATCAAAAAAGGGGCTATCCCAAAAGGTCAAACTCCCCTTTACAAAGGTGATCTATCGCGCCACGACTGCAATAACACCTTTTCATAAATCCAATGCTATAAAAAAAAAACATTAAAACCCCTGTAAGGGCCACAAGAAACGTTGTCATTAATCAACTTGCCCCCAATTACGCCTAGCCTAACCACCACCCCAGGGCCCCAAACTATCCAAAATCTGCTCATAAAATATCTCAGCCTGCGGATTTCCAATTATATTGAAACAAACTCTTTCACAAAAAAAGGACCCTAAACAGTTACTTTTTCAAGCTTATAAAATCAGCGCTCACAATTATAAAAATAAAAAACCCCAAAAGGAAATTGCTTGTTAAAAACCCCAACCCCCCCATTTTGGGGAATATCATTTCCTAAGTCATACTAAAGCGGGATGGACCAGCGGGGGGAACAAAATTCCCCGCCCTTATCTTTGAGCCCCCACAGCTAAACTTAAAAAGGGGTTGCGCATGACCTAGGAATTTTACTAAAAAGTGGGGTGTGTGTTGTTGAATCCGCAAAAAAATGTAAATGATGTCAAACTTCTTTACCATCAACAATCTGGGTCAGGACCCTAAGGAGACTGTAGTCAGAAATAAACAAATATTTATCACACTCGTTTCCCCAAGCAAAAGCCCCTAATTAGCATTAAGCTAACAAGAGAGACATTAGGGGCATCACTGATAATACCGCTTCAATTTCAAAAGTTTTACCTCCTGCACTACAAAACAGAGTGCATGTACAACAACCAAAGACATAAACTAGTTGATGTACAAATGAAACACTGATAGAACTAAAAATCTCTTCTGGCAAACCACATCGCTATGCCTCTCAAACTGCAAAAATTGATATCCCACAAGATGGGATGTGCGGAAAAAAACCCCAAACGCCGGCCCACTTGAGGGACGCGGCCTGACTTGGGGTGGTATCTGACGTTGCACGGCCCTCTCAGGGTGCGCAAGGTCAGCCAGGTACTGTTCCACTGTTAACCCCTGTCCACACAGGCACAGGGAGACAAAACAATGCTGCCACCAGTTCTCTGTTTAGTTATAAGACCGGTCCGTTACCGACTTATAACAGGGTCAGGAACCAACCCTGGGATAGCTATATACTATAGACCGAGTACTAGCCGTGTGAGGCTGATGATCAAGACAGACTAACTCAGATTAAAGTTTATAGATTTAATTAGCCTTTGAGGGCACACTAGACAAATATATAAAAAAAGGATAATAGTATAAGGTAAGAGAGGGTGCAAATACCAAGCATGGGTTAAAAGACAAAAGGCAGTTAAATGGGTCAATTTTACTTTGGGGCCCTCCCACGGGGGGGTATGTGGCCTGCTGCTGCGTGTGGATGTTCCTGGAACTGCTCTTAGGTACCCCCCTACATGGATCAAAGGGTAGAGCCCACACGGGCTCCTGCTTTTTATCTGTGAGGGGACAGCCACATGGCAGCCCCCTTTCACGCCCCAACAACCGCTGGGAGGTCAAAGAAACTCCTCCCACTCAGGTCATGCAGTTTCTGATACAAACACAAAAATGGAAATATAATCGGCAGGGCCTTGGCACAGAAAAACCCAGCCCGGTGGCACCATCAGAAACCGGCTGGGGCCTGCACGGCGCCTGGATATCAGACACGCCTATCTTATGGGCCCCGTAGGTCCGGGTTCTTTGGGTATCTCAGTCCCCCTGCGCCTGGAAATCTGGAAATGGGGTGTGCGTGCGGGGGAGTTCCATATTTTGAGATATGAACTCGCCATGCACCAGTTTATGAGTGGTCGCCTATAAATCGATATGAAATATCGGAGATGACCCGGACTGGGTTGGGATTGGATTGGAAGCCTTTGAAAGCTTGGGGGTTGAGGCAGCATTTGTTCAGAGTAAATTTAAGGGAAAGGAGAGTTCTTTTGAGGTTTCCAGATGTCTAACCTGCTGTGCGAACATCCTACCGAAGGCATTTTACAATGGGCTTAATTGATGTCGTAAATAGAGTTTCCTTGGGCTCGGGGGCAGCTGTGTGATATCTGACTGATACGGGAATTGGGGATGAAGTCATTTTTGGAGTGGATTCTCTCACCCTCCCCCCTTTTGTGGTGCGCTAGGGGGCCAGCACCTCCTCAGTGCTCAACCACGCCGCCCACCTGCCCCTTCTCCCTGTCGGGGACAGCCCATCGGCGTTGCCATGGTCTCGGCCCTTCGGTGGCGGAATGGCGAAGTTGTACTGTTGGAACGGCCAGGCTCCAGGCGTAGCAAACCTCCCATTGGTTCCGGTGACGCTGTTGTAGACCCAACTCAGAGGGTAGTTGTGGTCTGTCTCCACAATGTAAATGTCGCCGTATAGATAGGGCTGCAGCCGCTGCAGGGCCCCAATATCGCACGGCATTCCTTTTCCATGGTGTGGATGGAGTTGGAATAGGCCCACTTCCTCGGCAGAAGCTTCCGGCCTCAGGGACTAAAACGGGATGTTCCTGTCCCATTTGTGTCCACACTGCTTAGGACACTGCAAGAGGCCCCAAAGTCACATGGCGTCTGGTTTTTGGTACTATTTAACTGCCGGGTGTAGTCGGGCCCGGCTTGTAGTACTGGGGAGCTGGACAAACAAAGGCGCGGCCTTCCCTGAGGGCTTGGAAGGCCTCTCGCAGTCGTTTGTCCAAATCGACTGCGGAGGGCAACCTCTTAGGGTGAGGTTCGGTCAGTGGATTTGCCAGGCTACTATAGTGTGGAACAATCCTTTATAGTAGCCAGCGGTGCCCCAAGAACGGACATTCCCTGCTTTTCGGTCTCGGGGGTGGGCCAGGATGCGATGGCATCCACTTTTCCGGAGCTCTTGGCTTCAAGGCCCCCCACCTACCCGGTCCCAGGTAGTGGACCTCCACTCATGCCCAGCTGGCACTTTCCGGCTTTGATGGTCACAGGCCTGCTGGGCAGATACGTCCAAGCACCTGCGTCGGTGCTGGAGGTGTATCCTCCCAGGTGGACTGAAACGGCTATGTCATCCAGAGTATGCCAGCCGCGTACCTTCAAGTCCATTAAGCAGCGTGTAGACATCAGCTGGAAAAGTGGCTAGGGGCATTCTTCTGCCGAAACGGCATGTCATGACGGTGGGACCGTTACAGTCCGATGGGGTGATACAAGGGCAGTAGCGTTCCCTTGCCTCACGGCGTAGGGGGATCTGCCATATCCCCGGCTCAGATCCTGATGGTCAGGTACTTGGCCCCGCGCCAAATGATTCGAGCAGGTCATCGTTGAGTGGCATTGGGCGTAAGCATCCCCGGTGACCGTGACAGCGTTGAGCCCCCTGTAGCCACGCAGAACCAGGGGGGGTCCGAATCACTTCTTGGGGAAACGAGGACTACAGGGAGGGCCCAGGCACTGTTGGACGCCTGGATGACCCCAGCCTTCAGCATCTCGTCAATCCCCTCACGCATGTAGCTGGCTTTGCACTTCGGGGGAGATCCGATATGCTGAACAGCCGGACTTGGGGCGGTGATTCCCCGGTGTCACGTGGATGACGGCTGACTCCGTCCTTCACAGGCACGTTACGTGACAATGCCCGGAAGGGGTGGAGAGTTTTGCCAACAGCTAGGTCCGTTGGTCTATCAGGAGTGTCCACAAATGTCCAATCCTCTATGGATCCCAACTGCCCTGACCGGGGCAAGCATGTCCAAGAGGGTTTCTCCGTATCACCTACTTCAGGCAGGTTGCACTCGGGAAGGGCAACATGCCTCCGCTCATGATGCGCCCTTCATCATGTTCTCGTGGAAGGCCTTCCGCCTTCCCCGGTCGTGGTTCCAGGCTCGGTGACCAGGTAAATGACTGCGATTGGTTGCTGGTGCATGACATATGGGCCTTCCCAGGATGCCTGATGCTTGGTCCTGTACAGGAGCGTACCGGCAACCAGGACCCACACTTTCTGACCCACCTGTAGGGCGCCTCTCCACTAGCGTTCTGGTGTTCCACTGCTCTCTGTTCGGCCTTGGCCCGTCGCATATTTCTCGTGCACTAGCTGTGTCAAGGCTATGCATTTTGTCACGGAACAATCGCGCACGACATACTTCAATGACCGACACCTCCGGGGTTGCTAAGTCTCCTTCTAGGCCTCCTTCCACCAGAGGCAAGGGGCCCCCGTACACGTCGCCCTTTACAGGAGCTCGAAGGGAGCGAAACCGTTGAGGCCTGTGGGACTTCTCGGTATGGAATAGTAGGTGTGGGAGGTACCACTCCCAGTAGCGCCGTGGGTGTCGACCAAATCTTAAAGCATCTGCTTAAGGGTGCCATTTGCAACCGTTCACACAGGGCCATTAGTCTGTGGGTGGTACGGGCTGGGGCCTACCAGATGTTGCACCTTGTATCAGGCTTACACAAGGACTCAATGAGGGTCTGCCCGCATGAACTGGGTCCCCCCTGCGTGAGCATTTCCTGGGGAAAAGCCCCACTAGAGAGAAAATCTACTTGTAATGCGGTGGCCCACCTTGTCGGCCGAATGGACGACGAAGGCTACCGCTTCCGCTGCGAGTACCGAGAGTGGCCGTCGTTACTACCATCAGTATGAAGAGTTTCCCGGGCTGATGGAATGGACAGCGGTCCAATTAAATCCACAGCCACCCTTCTGAAAGGCTCGTCTATGATAGACAGAGGTCCAGTGGGGCTTGGGGCCTGGCCCCGCCCTTCCCCACCCTCGCTGACAGGTGTCGCACGAACGGCAGTAGGCAGCCACATCAGTCCCCATCTTTGCCAGTTAGAAATGCAGGGCCAGCCTTTCCTCTGGTCTTGGTTGTTCCCTGGTTGTTCGGCCATTCGGCAATCTCGTGCGCAACCCGCAACAACTCCGCCCTGAACGGATAGTGCGTACCACACAACCGTGGTCACCTGGGCCAAATCACCTCCGGTGGGAACCCCGAGTCGGAACGTCCGTGGTACAGCCGTTCCTTGGTCACAGACCACCCGCGCGTGTCTGAGTCCAAGGGTGGCTGTGCCCGCCTGCTCCTTGAGAGCTTTCTGGCTTGTCGTCAGCCGCTTAACGTTGCCTGGAAACTATCGACTGACGTGGCCAGAATGGATGAGACTGCCACGTTCATTCTGCCCGGTTTTCCTTGGGACCTATTCTCTGGCCCTCACCTACCCTGGCACTTACTGGTTCCGAATGGGAGGAGACATCGGGACCTGAGGGGCATCTGGCTCCTGGCCCTCCCACTGCGCGTGACAGCGGCCACTGACCGCTGCAAACGTGGTGGGGCTCCCTCCCACCTCGGCCGTCTATATACCAAGTCCGCCAGTCTGCTTGGCCTACCTCGGCCATCCGACATCCTGTTTGTGGGGCTGGACCCTGCTTCTGTGGCTTTCCTGGGAGCTGCAATTACCTGCTTGCCTCCTCCACTGCAGCTGTCTGCTACATGCTCTGCCCTGGCTGTGGGGAGACCCTGCTCTGTGGCCTTACCTGGGTGCCCTTGCTCTCACTGCATGCGCTACCACCACAGATGTCTGCACCCATGTTTGTCCCCTTGATGCCACACCAGAGAAAACGATTACCAGCAGGCTTGCTGGACACATCCTGCTGCCCTATTGTCAACCCGCTGCTGTCACTTATCTCTCTCCACAGGTTGGAGGAGGGACACACCAATATCAACCACCTCAATTACTCCCCTCAGTATGCATGTTAAAACATAACATTGTTCACAATAATTAAAATTGGTTTGGATGACACAATCACATTTAGGGGGAGCAGACTTGGAGGCTTTTCAGGGGTCTCAAAAAGGGCTACACCAGCCGCCCCAAGTCTCGTCCATAACAAAATACTAGACGAATGTTTGCGATACCCCCCACCCTCCCGCATTCCCTGCCCGGCAACCAGTGCCAAATACACCCTGGCAACTGCCAGCGCCGGCACAAAGCATCCTATTCCGGAGACAGCGCTGGTCTTTGCCGGGTATCGTCTTTTGGAGACACAGATCTCGGCCGCAACCACAAGTCATCTCCGCACGGTGTCCAAGAGTTCCCATGGCAACAGACCGGCATACGGTGAATGGGCTGGTAGATATTCAAGGGGCCTTCCACCCACCCCCACCCACAACAAAAACATTGGGTGGCCCTTGGAAAAGGGGGCACAACTGGGAACGGTCCTTCTGGCGCTGGGGACATGCAGCTTGAAATGTCCCCGGCTGTTTGCAAAGAAGGTGACAGTGTCGGGGTTCCCCCCACAGATGTGGAAGCATGAGCTGGGGGCCCCTGGGCTTAGGGGCTAGGGACAACTGGCCTGCCGGCATCTTACCACCTCTACAGCTGGTGGTGCTTCCTGGCCTCGGTGCCCGATTGTTGGCATAAATATCCCGAGGTTTGCTGTGGCGGTGGCCCTACAGGATTCGTGTCACGAAAGATTGAAGATGCTGCCTGGAGGTCCTCTGGGCTGTTCCACAAAAATGCTCCGTGGCGGACATGAGCTTCTTCAGCTGCTGGACGGTGGTGGATCTTAACCCGAGGTCCACTGGTCGACGGCTCTCCTGAAAGGGCCACCGCATGTGGTTGGCACCAGCTGCTGTAGGACCCGTTGATAACTCCGGAGCTTCTTCCTGTTACATCTCAGGGAGTGACGTTGTACTGCGGATCAAAGCCTACTTGAAGTCCTCAGTTGGTCAGGGGTATGGCATCGATGGGCAGGTACCCCGAAGATTCTCCAGGGCTTTACCTGAGAGTGAGTCAGAAAACCGGACCCACTGGATTCCTCAGGCACATTTGCTGGCTGCAAAATTTTTTTTTAAATGCCAGCAAGGAATGTGTCCAGGTCTCCCACTTTATTCCAGCTGGGGTGGATGCCTTTTTCCATCTGCCGAAGCAACTGTAATTGGTGGTCACGGTCCCGCTGACGTTCCTCGGCCCGCTCCCGTCGTTCTTGCTGCTGCCGCCTCTAGCCGTCTCGTGACGTTCTGCAGCTTCCGCCTCTATTCCGCCTCGCAACGTTCTGCAGCTGATAGGAGAGCTTGTGGCGTCGAGGGTCTCACTGCCCTCAAGACTTAGCCAGAGGCAGCTTGCAGGGGAAGAATAGCTGAGGGGTGAGCTGCCCACTGCGCCACTGACCACCTGTGAGTGGGCTACCTTGAGGAGCCCGAGCTGGACTCCCCCTCGCCTTTTAGTCCACAGCCTGGATCTGGGCGAGCCTATCTCCTGGTTAACCCTTTCACCGCGACTGTTTTCCTCCGGGCCTAAAAGCTCTTTGCCCTTGCCACGCCAGCACATCTTGCTATGCAACATCTTGCGTTACTTGATCACAAAAACTGCAACCTGAATGCACCCAAACACTTGTATTTGCACTCTGACTGGTCTAGCTGCTGAGTTAATCTTAAAGACCCAGCAGCAAAAACCCACTGCTCGGCAGTCCTTTAGTGTTTGGGAGTAACCGGAAACGCGCACGCACAAACACTATTGTCTTGATTCCACCGCTCTGCCACCAATATGTGGACTGAAAAAGGCCCAAACCGCCGGCCCACACTTGAGGGAACGACGGCACCTGACTTGGGATGTATCTCGACGTTGCATGGCCTCTCGGGGGCGCAAGGTAGCCAGATTCCTGTTCCTGTGCCTGTGTGGCGAAAGGAGCGTTAACAGTGGAGACCAAACCATTGTGCCACCTGTTCTATCGTTTAGTTATAAGACCGGTCCCGTGTCTGACTTATAAAGGGTCAGGAACCACCCTGGGGTAGCTTATTACTATAGACGATACTAGGCGTGTGAAGGACCGATGATCAGACAGACTAACTCAAGATTAAAGTTTATAGATTTAATTAGCCATTTTGAGGGCACACTAGACAAATATAAACAAAAGGATTAATAGTATACAGGTAAGAGAGAGGTGCTAAATACACGCAATGGATTACAGACAAAAGGCAGTTAAAATGGGGTGGTCAAGTTACCTTTGGGCCCTCACGGGGGGCGTATGTGGCCTGGCTGTGCGTGTGGATGTTCCTGGAACTGCTCTTAGGTACCCCACCTCCATGGATCAACGGGTAGAGCCCAAAGGGCTCCTGTTATATCTGATGAGGGGACAGCCCACATGGCAGCCCCCTTTTCTCGCCCCCTACACACCCCTGGGGTCGGTCTAAGAACTTCTCCCACTCAGGTCCATGCAGTTTCTGATACATGACACAAAAATGGGACTATAACTCGGCGGGCCTTGGCACAGAACCAGCCGGGGGCCCCATCGAACCCGGCTGGGCCTACACGGCGCCGATATCAAACCCATTATGGGCCCCGAGGTCCGTTCGGGAAACTCGTCCCCATGCGCCCTGGAAACCGGGAAATGGGGCTGTGCGTGCGGGGGAGTTCCATATTTTGAGTATGAACTCCCCATGCACCAGTTATGACGGTCCCCTATAAAATCGATATAAATACGGAAGACCCGAGGGTTTGGTTTATTAAACCCTTTGAATTGGGGGTTTGGGGGCAGCATTTGTTCAGTAAAAAAAGGGGAATTTTTTGAGGTATCCGATTCCTGCTGTCGAACATCCCCCGAAAGGCTTTTACAATGGGCTTAATTAAATGTGTAAATTGAGTTTTCCTGGCTGGGGGCAGCTGTGATATCTACTGATCGGAATTGGGGATGAAGTCATTTTTGGAGTGGATTCCCTCACAATGGGGAAATATCTAAATCACAGTCACAACTATCCCAAAGCAACCTAAAACCTACAAACCCTTCCTCATCTAAATCTACCGAAATAAGAACAAGAAATTACAAGAGAAAAAAAACAGGGCCAAAAAAAATGGGCTCTAATGCCTCCCCGATAAAGACTCCCAACCTTTCTTGGATGGGACATTACCCACCCAAAACCCCCGCCCGGCGAGTCCAACCTTTACAAGCCCCCGCATCAGCCCTCCAGTAGGCAAGAGGGGGCAAACTCTAACACCCACTTTTATCGGCCGATCGAGTAAAACCCCAAACATCAATAAACTCACACTCCCAAAAACCCAAAAAGCCCAGAAGATCGGGGGGTCGAGACGCGAATGAATCGTGCGAAGACACAACCCCAAAACAAAGAGAGACATCACACAATCCAGAAAGCCAAATTTTTCTTCGCGTAAGCGGAGGATCTCGAAAATAGAAGGGGAAAAAATAATCTCCGGTTTTAGGGATCCCGAAAAAAGTTTACAAATGACCACTTTAAATGTATCTGGTAAAGATCTGGCGACGCTTTACTCTAGAACTACCACCAGACCCCTTACTAATCGAAAAAATCCATAGAAACGGCCCCCAAGGGAGGAGAGGGATAAGGCAAAAGGGG